>JAANSN010000215.1:0-76997 GCA_036850665.1 Dicranocentrus wangi
CATTTTCGTCTACCCCAATCATATCACCAATAAAACCGTTGGGAACCAGTTCAAACAAAGCAGGTATAGATGCTCGGGGTCTCGCATCTATTCCCCCTCGAGGTCATGATTCCGAGTGTGAAAGTGGATCTGAAGTAGCAGCGTTGGTTGATAGTCCTAGCAGACCTTGCCCAATTGCTCCAATTGCATTTGGAAATCAGGTGGAAATGTGGAAAATCATGTGTCATGCAGACAAGACATATTTGACGGACCCTAATTTTCTCGATAATCATCCCGAGCTGAGCCCTAAGATGAGGTCCATTGTACTACAATGGCTAATGGATATGTGTGTCACGTTCGAATTACAAAGGGAAACCCTTTACTTGGCTGTTAATTATGTAGACCGATATCTGTCAAAGCAAAAGGACCTGCGTACGAGACACTACCAACTTATAGGTACGAATGGTCAGCGTTTAAGTCATATGTAGTTATTTTTAGTAGTGTAGTAGTTTTGATTATACGATTTGTATTAGTAAAAATAATTGTAATTTTACATAGGGGTGACGTGTTTATATGTTGCTTCGAAAATGGAGGAAAGCCGAGAACGCATGCCGTATGTGGGTAATATTGCTTACATGACGGATCAACTGTACTCTGTGGCTGAAATAATAGATATGGAGCTCGTTGTCGCAACAACTCTAAATTGGCAACTTTGTCCAGTGACCCCGTGCAATTGGATTAATTTATATTTTCAAATACTTGCCCTGCTCGCCAAGAGTGGCTATGATGCTCAGTGTGCAGACCTGCAGGATATCAGATGTGTCCTTAGCAATCCAGAAGGAAAAGTGAATGATGAGCATCTTGCAAAAGTCCAATATGTCAGGGAGGAGTTTGTTAAAACAATGAGAATAATGGATTTGTCAATATTGGATGTGGAATCTCTGAAGTACAAACCATCTCTATTAGCGGCTGCTGCAATATCCTATACCAAAGGTATTTATCACCTACCTGTCAATTCTGCTCCACACCAGCATTTGAGCATATCTTTATTAGCCTAATGTTCTAAAATGTGCGTTTTCCCTGTATGTAGGAAGACCTGCGGCAGTGTACATCAGTGGATTTTCGTGGGAACAAATGGCACCATGTGTCCAGTGGATGCGCCCATTTGCTTCTGTTGTTCGTAAAGAAAATGCTCCTTTTGTTACTCCAAGCATCACAAATGTGCCCCCAGATATGCTCCATTTGATTCAGTCGTGCGCTGTCAGCCTTAAATTATTGGTAGGTTAACGGTTTACATATTACTTTTTTTTGCGTATTCGTTTGTTTGTGTTACTTTTATAGTTGTGTTTTTTTCCTAATTACAGAAAAAAGCTCATCGCCGGGCAACCAAAAACCGTGAATAGCGCCAAGGAGGAAGTGAAGGAAGGCCTAATCCCTAAGTTTTATGAAATAGTAGCGTTAGATATCTACGTCTAATCCAGCAACTTTGGGATCAGCGTATAATAGCTAGTATAGAGTATAAATGGGTTCACCCTTGATACCCCTGTAGTGATCGTTATCGTTATCGTTAGCGTTCTGTACTAAAAAAACGTTCCTTTATGTAATTCAGTGTGTTTTATATGTTTTATAATGATGCATGATCATGTATTGATTTTAAACGGAAATCTGTCTACGAACAACTCAATCAGTCAAAGTTCCCAAATCAGTGGCTAACTATTATTATTATTAAATTTCGATTATAAATTAAGTTGAAAGTACTAATTGTAAGTGCAATGGAAGTATGAAAATTTTCATTGGATCATGTTAGCGTGCATAATATTCCGGCGATACATTGACAACGTATTATGCAGGTGACAGGATACAGGCTAGAGGCAACAACGGAGTTGTTATTATTATAATTTGCAATCTAGTATCAACTTGGGCAACTTGGTCTTCAAATCTTGGTCTTGTGTCTTTGTCTTGTTATTTTCATCGTTAGAGGAGATGGCGCTCCTCTCTCCACAAAACTTTCCTGTGTTAGCGTCGAGCTTCTTTTTTGTAGAAAAAAGCATGCAAGTACCTATGCCTTATACTTATTATGAGTATTCAAGTGTTGCTATTGCTGCATACGAACAACCTTGAATTGAAGACTGCCGTAGTATGCCTTACGCTTACATTACGCTTCTTGAGAAAAAAGGAGTAGAAACGGTGAACACGATGAAGGATAAACATCCCTTATAACTTAGTAACTTGGAACAAAAATCAACGCGTGACAATTAGCCTTCAATGTAGATTTAGCCACGTTTAATTTTTTTTATTAATTGTTGTCATACCTAAGTGTCTTAAATCACTTCCGTAGTAGTAGTACCGTACTGTTGTCACTAATGACAAATGTTAGTAAGTAATTAGATTAAGAAAGGAGTTTGCTAGATTGAAATGATCCACAAAACTGCAAAAAAAATATTTGGTTGACAATGACAGTGTAAAATCCTTGGACAGATTTTTCATCGCATAATATCTCCTGCTGCACATTTACCTACTAGCCATGTTATAAACCATTAAACTGGTTCTTTCAGGATGAAATTTTGCGAGTTAGCTTTTGCATTGGTCATTGAAAGATCACACCCAAAATGCACGCAACGAAGGAACCACTCGCACTCACTCACATGCACACATCAGCACATCACTCCTATAAGCATCTATTAAGCATCCCCATATCACATGCATTCCATCATAAGAAATACAGATCAATTTTTTGAGTTGAGTTGAGGTACGAGATGCTCAACGCAAGAAGAAAAAAAACGCTGACGTGAAAAGGTATTTTGCATGACTCCACCCTTTTGAAGGCCAAGATGTGATGGTGGTAGTGGTGGTGGTGGTGCTAGCACTCTCTGGATCGTTTGCATATTTTCTCATGTGTGTACCCGTAGAATACAATTTTGAGATTAAACTAATTCAACACAAATTTTATTCTATTTACCGTGAATATAAACACGCCTCAAAAGCCTAATAGGTGATCTCGCGCTGCGAACAAAACTACGTTACGAAGGGGGTATATATTCATCACGCGCTCAAGGGATGGATGGTGAAACCATTCTTGGTGGATGTGTAACAATGCTAAAACAGCTTGTGGGGATTAGCACGGTGGTGGTGGCGAAAAATTTTGATGGAATTTGGGGAAGCCAAGCCATCATGGGATGACAAGACGCGGCCGCTGCGTGCATGCGTCCCAAAGTTGACTGTTGTTGAATGCAAGTACAGCACCACGGTGCAGTGGGACAAGGGCACATTCCTTGTAGTCACTCACAAACCTAAATAGTTTAACCACACTGCTACTTAATCAAGTAGAAAATATCGTAGAGTCCGAACATGATTTTTCGTTTATTGTTGACTTTTTTATGTGCCTTTATTTGATCGAGGAGAAGCAGGACAGAACATGAATGAATGAAATTTTAATTCATTTAGGGTACACACGTGCACACAAGCGTAGAAGGGCTAATAAATTTGTATTGCAACGAAAAAGCATTTAAAAAGTCATTAAGCTACACCTGAGTAGTGTCAAGTATCAAGTTCATTTCCAGCCCGAAAAGAGATACACGACTCCGGGCATTCTCATTATTAGTCATTATGTATCAAAGGTGGACGGACGCCTATGGTGAAGCATTCTTGGAGCTTGGAGACCTTGAAAACTTCTTTTTCAAGAACCCCTCACTTCCACATACCTGCACAATTATACCCTCTCTAATTTCTCATAAGTTGATTCATAATCCTAACACTTTGGGTGGGGTAGGAGGAATTCCTACTTCTTGCTCCAGTCATAGTGGCCATATTGACTGACGGAAATTGAATACGTACAACTCAAATTGCGCTACTTGGAATTACATAATAAAAAGGATCCGGTTTTTAATTTACTGGATATATTCGTATGCAAAATTATCCCCTTGCAATCTCAGCAGAAATAATCTGGCCTATAGTAACTTTCAGGTTGGAACTCATAAAATGTTACATTTGGTGGTTCTCCTATAGATACTTTGAATTCCAGACTAGTTCAAACATTATTATCCTTTTGGACAAACACATACGCATGGTACAAAAGTGATATTGCATGCACACCATTGCATACCTACGTATTAGAGCAATAATAATAATTATATCCCAAATCAAACCTGGGCTTGTCTAGGCTCTCTCTCTCTCACTCTCTCACACACACACACAATTTCAATGAAAGTAATAGTCTTGTAAGGTTTATGAAGGTAGAACTGATTCACTCGCTCAGTCAGTCAGTCTGCTCCCCTTTCGACCGAGCAGAAACTTGACAACCTACCTACATGCATGCTCAAGACACGGCGACAATAAGAACAAAATGGGCTTTTTGTTGGTCCAACCAAGGTGAAATAAAATGGTTCGTTTTTACACCATCATCATCAACTCACCTACTCGACTCGACTACGAAGGGAAGGCTTGTGACTTTGTGAATGTCGTCGTGTTTGCCTTTGCTCCCTATCATTGTAATGCTCCTCACTGGATGTCGACTTCAATGTGACGTGAATTTAATGTGAATGGCGAAACATTGCAAACTTTATGCATGACTTTATGACTAGGTAATATGTATTCACACAAAGCACACAAACATGAGCAACCATTGTAAAGTCAAAGTGGTTGAGCAAACCAAGTTGTATGTAATACCTGTTGAACTACAATATCAATGTTATTTGTTAATCATTAATGTATCAATGGAGCGTTTGGAGCCTTCTGTCATATTCGAAATACAGCATATCGGGAAGCTTAAATGTGGATTTTCATAAGATTATTTGCATCGAAGGTTTCTTGTTTGCACTTTTCAAGTTCTGAAATAAATTCGCTGCGCAAGTTCCTCCCAATATTCTTCTTCTGATCATTGCTTAGATTTGTTGTTATTAACACCGTTGTGCAGAGGCATGGTGCAGTTATTTAGGCAAGGCAAGTTATCAAGCCAGCATCAACAGATATGAGCATGCACGGCATTCCATAAAAAACTCGGTACTCGTATAAAAGTAGCGAGTAAAAAAATTAATAGGTATAGTTTAGGTAGGAAAATGAAAGGCTGACTAGGCTGATGTGTATCCCATCCGCGATTAAAAATGGGCTTTTGCTCTCACGCCTAGGAATTACTGTCGGTTGATGATGCCTATGGTTGAAACATGGAGCTCTTAAAAGTCCTTCCACTCCTTCCTTGGTTCGGGCACCTGGAATTGTTTGATGAGACTTTATTGAAAATAAATGGAAGTGTCACGGACTACTGCAGAATCAATGGAGGTAAGTTCTTGCAGTTTTGTACTCTAGAATCTGCTAAGGAATTAGGAATTGTTAGATGAGAGATGCAAACTGCAGGACTTTCAAGTTAAAAAAATGGCTAAGTTGGCAATATCAAGAATACTGCAAAGTCGGTTTATTTCAAAAGTTTAAGTTTACCATTAACCATTACTACCTAGTAGTACCTACCACCTGCCTACGTATGCTGATGCTGACTTGCTGAGCACTGCTAGAGTGCTTGCTTGCTGGGTATCCTTCTCGTATTCTTGCTAGTCCTCTTGCTATGCCATCATGTCTGCAGCCGAGCCTTTCCTTTTAAATATAAGAAGGAGCAAGGCGATGGACTTGCTTCAGTCGTTTCTCTAGCCACTGATGATGATAGGCAAACAGGCTTGCAGCCTCGTCGTCCCTTTGCAACGAAAGCGTGCACATCACCTCTCCACTTTGGGAGTCTAAAGTAGAAAAATACTACTTTGAAAAAACATTTTCATGAAAAAAACCTCCTCCTCCTCTTCTCGGCCAACAACCTGGAAATTGTGGAAACCCACCACCAGTCTCGACATATTTTTCTAGTGAGTTGTGTAACATGTTTATCTTTGAGTGTCTCAACTGCAGAGTAGTGGATTCGAAACCGAAAGTGCAAAAGTTTTCATAAAACTGACATTCCAGACAGAAAAAACAAGTTCACCTCCGCATACCCCAGCCAAAAGTGATCAAACAAACCATGACTCTGATAAAAAACATTATCCAACGCCGGACTCATGTTTTGCCCATTTCATCCTCCAATTGGAAAGTGGAAATGTGCTGTGGTGCTGAAATTGTGCTGAAATTTTAACCTCCTCCAATATTTATCAGTTTTTGCAATACCATGCATCAACTCTGCAAACATTTTCTCTTAGCCCCGCTTTCGGACCCTCATGGAATCCCCTTAGATATTAGTAGCCTCGTCGCTTTTTCCTGAGAAAGATATCTTCTAAATTATTATGTTGTTGGAGAGCACTCAGTGTCAATTTTGTAACTTACATTATTTGTGCCGTTCGTCTCCCTCCCCCCGTCTCATCTGCATGCATGATAAGTGGTGGCATGAGGGACAAGTGCTAAAGAGCCAGTGTGTGTGTACATGTACATATTATTATTATTATTATTGAGGATCTATCTACTAACCAAACTCTCAATTTTTTTTCCACACTCGTCAATCTCCCCCAAATTTGCATCATTGCCTCCGCTGTGTACAAATTGCAAATTTAAAAAAATAATATGATTGTAAAATAACCTGTACGACTCCTTATTCAAACCCCGAGTTGTGTGTATGTGTATGTATAACATTTAATGGATACATTTAGAAACGACATTGTTGTTACATTATTGTCATCATCGTTGTTGCCATTATAACTACTTCTCGCGTTTTCTATCTTCGTATTCGTTAGTTTTTTTTTCTCTCGAGTGATATATATTTTTTTTTTCCTACGTATCTTTGTGTGCAATTCTAAGTGGACGACAAGATGGGGACCTTAAGTCATATTATGCTAATGTATTTAATATGGATGATTGTATCGCTTCTTGTTGGATATTCACATGAACAAGGTAAAAACCAAAATATATTTCACTATCTACCTATATTTGTATATCAGTCATCATCATCATGATCATCATTCATCAGTATTGGAAAACGAAATTTCATCTTCACAGTCTTTTATCACTGCATTATTATCATTATTACATTATCAACATGTCATAGTCATGCTGCTGGTGATGATGACCATTTTCAATTGCCACTATCTATCTATCTCTCAGTTATAGTGGGGAATTAGCGCAACGTCTTTTAAACGAAAATTTTCATAACATACCACTTTTCTTCAACGTGCCATACAATTTTTTCCTATTCAATTCGCCTTCGCCTCCTTTAAAAATCTCTATAATATCAAAAGGGAATATTTTTATTGAAAATGAGCGGCTGTAGCTGTACCCACACACACACCGTATTTATCTGGTAGCATCATCATTTGCAATACCTTGGCTTCTGGCCATCCAACTAAAGATCATGATGATCTTCTTTTTCTACGATGCTGATGCTACGATTATGCTCATCACTATTTCTCGACCAAGTTGCAACTTGCAATCGTACTTTGTGCAAAATCAAATCGTCAAAAAAAATTTTTTACTCCTCAGCCAGGCCAGTCCTGAATTTCGTATGAAAGGGTAGTCATTATACATTTATATTGGGTCAGATAATCATCATACACGCTCCCTCACAAATTCATTTTCATTCATTTCATTATCATACTCATCCCTGTTGGCAATAAGACAGTTCAACAAGACACATGCCGAGAGATTACAGAATCAACGCACTTTCACATGCAGCTCAAAGTGACGCCAATTGAAGTACGTACGGTTGGCGCGCCAAATAGAGGGTTTACAGGTGACCCCTATCCACCGCTAATGGTCCTAAATGCTAAATGACAAAATTGTTGTTGCAGAGATGCACCTATATAGTTCAGTATTAAGTATTGATGTCCATAAAAATTCCTGTTGCTCACGTAATCCTCACAGTGAGCTCTCAAGTGTTTTCTCGTTAAAAAACAATTATTACGACTATTACGAATAGCTTGTGGAATCTCGTATTTTTTCATCCCTTGTTCTCAGGTACACACACACACACACACACACAGGCACCTTGTACTTGTACTTGAGGGTTTCGAAATAAAATTTCATAATCTCGCTAATCCCATCCATTCCCCACCACCACCACGATACTTTTCGCTTCCTCGATAACCTATAGTACGAAAGAGCTCTGCTTAGGTTCTCCGACCCCTACTGTGTCTATGACCTCACGTATTTGGCTCTTACTTAATTAATATTCAGAGATTTAAGGGCCACGACTCTTCTCTGATCATTTCATTATCACTCGCTAATTCACTAATTTAATTACCAGTTGGTTTAATTGCTGTCGTAACCTTAGCACCTTCAAGTGGATGCTGTTTAAGTTTAAAAAAACAAGTATTTAGGATAACATTGATTACGTATATAGCCTATATAACTCATCTAAATCCATTAGGTGAAATATAAATTACATACATTTTTTTCGCGTTTTCTCCCAGTTCAAACAGAAAAGTCAATCATTGACCTTTTGTCTAACATAAAGTGAGTAATAGTGAGTTTTACCTATTATTCAATCCTACATCAGTTCTAACACTGATGTACACTCAGGTTGTTTTTGCTCGATTACCTGCCATAAAAGTGTTTATTCAATTTCGATGTCAATTACTAAACAATTACCAATTTCTGCTCAAGCCGAACCCCAAACGTCGAACGTGATTACATGCAAGACGGATTAGAGTAGGAGCAAGAGTACGAGCAAGAGCATATGAGCAAGAGCCCGAGCAAGAGCACCACTAATAATAAAGCACCTAATTTGATACGAAAAAACAAGATTTAACAAACAATTTTTTTACGAGTGTAGTATAAAACCTCCATCTGATCTTGCAAGTTTTGCAGTAAAACCAAAAAAAAAATATTCATTTACAGCGAACAAGCTCTTTTAAGGCATTTTAAGGCAGAGAACTGAAATGTGCAAGAAAGTGAGTAGTCAGTAGTCAGTAGTAAGTAGTAGTAGTGAAATAGCACAAAAAAAAATTTCTGAAAGTGGTGGTTTTAGAAGCTTTAAAGCTCACTACTCACTACTCATACTCGCCGTCGTCGTCATGGGCCATTGCTGTTAGAGGAAATTTGTATACGGATACGGCACAAGTAGGTTGGGGTTTTCTGAGCTAATTCGTCAAAGAGAAATAATAATATGAATGAAAGGGTTAAAATAGACACTAGAGCACCAGCAACCAAAGCACATACACACCACACGAGAATGAATCCATTCTTCTAAAAATCTTTACCCAAAAACTTGCGAGCAGCAGACAGGTATTTTTCCCTTTTACAAACAGCAGCAGCATCAGTCTGCATCAGCATAATATACAATCTTCTCAGGTAAACATGCATTCTTCCCTTTTACCAGCAGCATTATTATTATGGATTCATATTGCATACTTTTCTGAAGCTGTTATGTTGCTTTGCTGTTGCTGTTGTTGGTAGACTACACAAGACATCGACATCCACATAGTCAACAACAACAATGCCACTCGAGCTGTATCACTCATGTAAATTTGTCTAGTTGTGCTTAAAAGTAACATAAAATAATAATAACGCTCACTAGAGAGAGAATGTGTACTCACTTCTCTCTCTTCTCCCTGCATATCTAGGTCTTAGAAAGAACAACAAGGTTTCTACATCCATCACATCCATTCCACCATATATTCCTCTCGCGTGTTTCAAGATCTCACTTGAACAGTGGAATATCATAATAATATCTCTTCGCTGTAGCCTTTGAATTGTTTTTCCATAAAGAGCCTGTTATGCACGCAGCACGCTGCAACTAAACCCCTGTTTTTATTATATTACTCCGTCCTCCCTCCTCAGTTATATCATCATCTGCATTAAGCTGCCACTTAAATTGTACTCACCTTTTTTCCTCTCATCTTGGGGGAAAAAAAGGCTTTTGCATGCTTAGCACCCGACCCCCAATAAAACCAGGTATGCAGGGACTACTGTCAGGGACCAACAACATGCCCAAGTGTCACTCGAATCATTTAGGTTTTGAGGATCCGATTTCACTTTCCAATTTTCCAGACCACTGTGCTCGTGCCTAACTAAAAATAGAATGGGCTTATTTCCTTCCCCTTTCTCTCTCTCTCTCTCTCTCTGTCCTTTTCAATCCATGCGAAAAACCTTGCATCTCTCACAAACGTAAACAAAAACCACAGCTCGGCCGTGTACTTGGGAAGTTCTTCCAAAAACAAGTTCCGTCTGAACAAAAAAAAAATCCCATCCGCTCTGTCGAGGACATTTCCTAAATGGCCTAAATTCCTAAATTCCTAAATTTCTGTTTTCTGTAAAGTAATATATATTTTTAATTTGCTCCCGCTTGCTCACCAATTCTACGATAAAAAAAGTATGGTGCTATGGTGTTGCTTGTTATTTTTATTATGCAATGGAAAATAAATCATGGTAAAACTACGCCTTTTTGTCACGATTCACGGATGTTTTTCTCTTACATCACAAAAAAACCGTCATCAATTCATGGATTGTATTATCCTTTTTAGCATGCTTTTCGAAGATTATTGAGCGAGGCCGTGTCTCGTAAGTTTTGCAGTGGCACTATAGTGGCAGCAGTGTGGTGAAGCACTTTGTTCTCTCTGGTATTCCATCTCTGTTCCACTAATTTCCCTTTACAATGTGGGCTATTGCGGTTTCTCAATAATTCATTACTTTTGTCCTGGTAATACTTGATAATAGTGTCACTCGCAAAGGCAAGACGCAAGACGGAGGCATATAACACTTATTATCATATTAAAATTCGTTAGTTATGGTATTCTTTACTTGTGATCTCTTCCCGATTCCTTGATTACCTAAAAAAAACATGAAAGCCAGCTAATGAGTTCAGACACTCATAATAATCCCTCACACTCACACAGTCACACTACTCACACTCATTTGATATATGGGCTATGCATGGATTCTATTTTTGATCACAAAAACCTCCGTAGTATTATATATTTAATATTGAGCACCGTCAACCGTCAACCGTTACTCTCTGAGCTAATAATCCCTAGTGTGTGTGATTAGGTGGAGAAGAGGGAAAATAATGAATGCCTGATTCCTTCCCAGAAGAGCACTTGGTTTACCTATACATCATCATCCCTATAGTCCATTCTATTGCTGTTTGGTGGAGGATAGTGAAAATGAATGATGGCAATCTTTTTTTAGCAATCACATTGCATCCCTGTTTGTTGTTGAAGTGCCGTTGTAACACCACCGAAGAAAAGGAACAAGGGGCACTTGAAAATAAAAAAGAAGTCAAAGCACTCCACGTACGCTGTAGGATTTTTTTTTCGCAATCTAGTTACATATCGCATCGCATTTGGCGATTTGCAATTTGCAATGCACAGGGAAGTAATAGGATTTGCATGCAATGATACTGTACCTACTAATAATAAGCTACTACTACTATGCATCTACATACAGTTTGGTTTCGTCGACCCTTCAAAAAAATAAAATAAAAAAAGATGACGATGATCGACAACGGGCTCACTATCGACTGTTGTTGCAGCAATAATAATAATGAGGAGCAAGCAGTAAGTTGTTGGCTGAACGCTGAACCAAGTTGCACAGTATGTCCCCTCCTCGCATTTCGCTTTTATTCACAATGTCGACACAAAAGCCACGAAAGGAATGGAAGACTACTAGTACTATATATAACTACTGCAAACTGCAAGTTATATAAGTTACAAGTCCACCGTGAACGCAAACTTGCTACAGAGACCACAATGATCCTTGAGAGAGAGAGAGAGAGAGGGATAGATAGGTAGAACAAAAAATATTGGAGTGGTACATCCACCACCACGACGACGACGACGACTTTTGCATACCTATATAAGCTTTCAAACTCTTGTGTGTCTTGTACACAATTTACAGAGCAGGCCGGTGGTGCTGCTGGTGGTGGTGGTGGTGGTGGTTACTTAAAGACTTGAATCTCCTTTTTGTTATTATATCATCAGCTTGAATGTATGCGAGCTTGTAATTCCACAGTCTTCAGAGTCTTCTTGATGCATGTAAACTTCCCCGTCATCACTCACATTCTCAAGTTTTGTAGACACGGGGGAAAGATGACAAGGTGCTTATGGCGTCTCTCCTCTGTGTTGTGGTGTATGATGCAAATCAAGAAAATGCGGATTATGCAGTATTGTCATGAAGCCGAAGAGTGAGCTAAGGCCTGAAAGCCTGAAAATGCGGTTGAGGGTACACACTCGTCGCTACATCTTTAAGCATTTTTGGTTTTGTGCTCCCTTTCTCCAAGTGATGATGTCGTCGACGACGACTGTGTTATGGTAATGTTAGTAGTGTAGCTTTGAAAAAGCAGTCGGCCTTGGCAAGACACTAAGACACTTTTCTGACATTCATTTGTAGCTTTATTCGTATCGTTATTCGTAGCGTTATTCGTATCGTTATTCGTAGCGTTATTCGTATCGTTATTCGTAGCCTTATTCGTAGCGTTACTCGTAGCAGTCGTAGCCTTATTTGTTTGTAGGGATATGGATGTACATTATGCAAATGAGGGTGACTTGAACTATATCTTACGAGAGTGAGAGAGATGAGGAGGCGGATGGGATAGGAAATCTACGTGGGATGATGGAAGCAGCATCAGCATCCTTAAATGTACATAATGCACAAAATGTAATAATCTTTGTGTGTCTATGTGTCACTGTGGAATCATGTTGGGTTGAATCATCATCAATTAGAGAAATGATATTACCTACTGTGTGTCTTTATGCCCAGTGAAACAAATTGGCACGTTGTTCTACAACCAAAATCCCTTTGCCCCGTTTCATGAGTTGAGTGGAATATTCATGCGGAGGTGGATCACTCGCAACGCAAGTCGCAAAAAAGTTTTTTCCACGCAAAGACCGTGTCAGACGGCGAGAGGGAGAGGGATAGTGATTTCTCAGATGTAGATCTCCTGAGTACACACGATTACATCAAAAGAGACCTACTTTTTTCAAAGGGATCTTCTTCCATAAGATCATATCATAAGTGGGAAATGTAATAAGCCCAGTTTTAGTTTAGATACATGACCACGACGACATTTTTAAATGGCCCATAAATTTTTCACCATTAAGTAACTTTCCACACAGAGTATCAAGGTACATTTGGTACATTTAGTTCAGTCTTTTTTTTGGAATACCATGGCATTAAAGGATCGGGGAAACGTCAATATTTGATTTGGTCCAATATAACTAAGAAAAATTCTGAAAGGTTGCCTGCCTGCGAAAAAGACAGTAGAGCCTGTGTAGAGACAGTGGTAGGGCTGTTGTTCAAACATGGGTCCCGTCTTGAATGGAATTTTAATGAGTATCACATACTGTATATATTTATCGTTTAGCCGCCTATAAACTGCTCGGGGCAGAGGTACATGCACAAGGTAAAGATGAATTTCATGGTCAAAGCCGAAACGAAAAGGGCTCAAGTTTTCCCTTTTGGAGGAACTTGATCACGACGACGACGACGATTTTCGTTGAGCAAGCATAGCTTTTGGAAGCAAACATAGAATGAGTGTAGCTTGGCTTGGCTTCTCCAGAGAGAAAATCCCATTTCTCTCTAGACATTTTTCTTATGATCTGGCTTTATGCATGCATCTACAATGTCCTCCCCACTCCCCACCTTTCCCAACTTTTAGAAGCTCGTCATGGAGCCAGTTTTTCTCTCTCTTCATTTTCCTCACATCGATATTCAAGGTCTTGTTTACCTATTGCAGCAAAGGGTTCGTTTCCCTTTTGTCAGGGATAGAGAGAGGTGCATAAACTGTGTCTGTGTCGAAGAAACAACAATCACAAAAAGAACAGCATGGATGAATAATACAGTCCAAGTTTCAGGTCTCAATTCCCCTGGGAGGTTTTCCTCTGCTATATTTTGAAGGTCTGAAAAGAATACAGTGAAAAACAAGGTTTTCTATTTCAGTCGAATTCAAACTTTTACTCCACCACAAAAACATGATTCCGTCATTGTGTTCCCATACATAGGTTTCTCCTCTTTCACCCCTTTTGTAATGATAATTGAGGAGTCAGACTCTACTTTTTATTTCGCATTAAAATTGGAAAAGTTTTTACAAACTAACATGGTAAGGTGAACTCTATCTGGTTATTACTTTTTTACACAGAAAAAAATATTTCTTTCCAGCTATACTAATCGTAAGTTTCCAAAGTTTCAAAGTGCCAAAGTGGCATATTTCAAAGTTCCACGGGAAATAACATGATTTACAGCCGAGTGCACTCACAGGTAAACCAATGGTAATAGTAAGTGATGTTATGGAAAGAAGTATAGAAGGTGCTGTTTGACAGGTTGTAGCTATGTAAATTTTCCAATTAGATGACTCCTGTCTGTCTGGAAAAAAAGTCTGAGTCTGTGCCTTCCTCCACCATGATTACGAGAAAACAAGGTGAAATTTGTACCTTTGATTATTGGCTCTCAGGTTTCATTCAGGTATCCGACTAACACTATTTATCAACATCATAATTTCCTCCCGGTCCTCTTGGTTGACGGTTCAAGTCAAACTTATCACAAGTCACCCTGTACCAACTTACAAAAATCTTTTCATTCAACATTTCCACCTAGTTCGAGTATTGTTCCTCTCACTATCAATTGGAAATTGATGAATTGAGAATTTCTTAATGACAACGTGTTCGCTTTTTCGCTGAGTAAGTAATAAGTTTTCTGGGGAAGAGGGGCAAAAAATGGTCTCCTCAGTTTTTTTCATTCCTTTCAGAGCAAGGATATGCCTAAACTCATGCCTTGCCTTCCTTTTTTGCTTTTTTTTACTTTCTCAGCCCATCCTAAATAAAAAGTAGGGACAAGAGGTGAAGACAGACACGATATCATTTTTGTAAGGAAACTATCACTTTATCGTGATGTGAGAGGAAAGCAGTGTGTGTGTGTGTGTGTGTTGCTTTCTACCAGCTTTCATACTCTCATACTCTCATCATTATGATCATTGTATATATCCCAGTAACTTTTTCCCCCTAATGATGACGACAAGCCACCAAGGACGTGGCCGTCTGTGTGGTAATGCAAACTGAAACTCTTGCGTACACATAGCATACACACACCGACGAGGGTAACTGGGTAACTCTCCCGTGCAGGCAGCAGCGCCCGAGCCGAGTCACAGTCACGGGCAGCTAACACAGGCGAACGGCGAACAAGAATAATAATAAGTTACTTTTCTTTCCGAACTTTTTTTGTGTCACATGAACAAAGTGGTACCAAAGTCTCATCATTACACTGCATTGGACCTATTTATAGAGAAAAACACATAAAGAAGTTTATTAACTCGAGGTCCGCCGCTGCGGTCAAATTTTTTCCACTTTGGAACATCATGATCATGATGATCATGATGATCACTTCATTTATCTGGAATTACAACGTGGACGTGAGACACGTGATGGCCATTCACCGGCTAGGGTACAACTTCACAAAGGCTAGGGTACAACTTCACAAAGGCTTTGTGCTTTTGCACAAAGCATTTAATCGAGCTACATTTAAAAACTTTTTTTTTTTGGTTTTCAATCTTCATTTCAAGTAGCTACATTGTCACATAGGTATCTATGCACATATAACTCATCAACTCATCATCTTTACGTTATTCTAAATAATTACGCACTTCCATTGTTTAACGACAGGATGTTCATGTTAATTATGTGTTTTTTCCGACATACATATGCATAAGCAGAGACGACGTGACTCTACAACAATTTTAAAAGTGTATGCATGCACCCTTTACACTCTACACTACACATACATTGTATGCACTACATGCTGAACATTAATTTTTTTCATACAAAAAATAACGCATTTCTTCCCTTCTACCGTCTGTCTTGAGTAAATTGTGTCATGACAATTTCTCTCTCGTTCACTGACTGCAATGCTGCTTTGCTGCTGCTGCTGCTGCTACTACAAACTGCATAAAGTTTACTCCCTCCTCAAATTACACTATAATATAAATATATACAAAAAGAGCAGAAAAAAAATCAACATTGTAGTGGAATGACAGCATGCAGTTTTCGCAGTGAAAAATGGCACTTGCCATCCAACCCTTTTTCTCACAGAAATCAGTGAAAACATACTATTAGCTAGGAATAGTACATAACAGATTTGCACGCTATTATTTATTCCCATACTTTTGTAAGGGTTAATATAATAAACATGATGCCTGCTGTACACACCAACATTTTATCAAAAAGGATTGATTAAGGGTATGTATGCAGAGGGTTTCGTACCATTTATTTTTATCGTTTAGCGAAGCTGTCGTGAGCTCTATTCTCACAGCAGGTGAAAAATACTCTTGCTGTCAGATTCATGCCGTGATTCAAGAAAATTCTCTCAAGTCCACAACCACCACCACCTTCATTGTTGACGCTTCGGTTTCCCTTTCCGTCATTTTCGTGCCTCTCTCATTGTTTCATTTCCAGTTTCCCTTTGATTTTGAGAAAAACGCTCGCTTGCCATTTCTTTTCACTGTGTATTCGACCACATAATCGTTGTGAATCATTGACATGAAAAAAAAAGAAAAAGTTTTTTTCTCTCCTAAGGGATACAACAGACAGACAGCACAATTTTTTCTTCTCGTAGAGACTAAATATGTTTACTAAAAAATTGAGAAGAGGATCCCATACCAAACTCATCACCACAATGAGATTCAAATCCTAATCCACTCAACGGGAGTCTGTGATGGTACAATAATCATAATGATTTTCTGATGATGCGCTTTGTTCTGCACCAAAAACTCCCAAAAGAGTGAATTTCTTGTATGTGGCTACGGATTTAAACGTTCAACAAGACGGTATTCCGTCAAGATGTTATTAGCATCGTATCAGTAGAGGATGTGGGTATCATCCTATCATACTATCATCCGTCATATCGGCGATTATCCTAAGCTGACTGCTTGCACACGACGACGACGATGACGACGACGACGACACCCACCAGAGTTTTGCTCGTAATTGGCGAAAATTACTCACTTAAATTGTGCGTTTTTTCCCAACAAAACGGAACTACATGACATACATATCGTGTAGGGTATGCGTAGGTAGGTAGGTATACTTTAAAATGTACGTAAAAGTGTATTTAAAGTTTTTCCTTTCTTTTCATACATTTTGTGAGATAGCGTACGATTTTTTTTATCTAGACTCATTTATCTGTTCACAAGATTCAGACAGACGAATAAGTAATTTATAACTGAAAGTGTTTACCTAGTAGAAGGAAAGCCTTAACCTCTGCCTGTACTTGCTAATCAACACGGATGAGAGGGGATGAAAGAAAAAAAGCCTTTATAATATAGCTTTTCCTTGTGGCACTCTACCATCATCATTGAAACCAGGTTCGCGTATCGCATCGTTTTTTTTGCACCTCCATTTTTTCCCCTTGTTAAAAATGGACAATTTAAGGTAGTCCTGCCCTGTTTTATCGCTTGGCTGATTAGTTTTGCAAAAAAAAATATCACTTCAGCTAAACTGGATAATTGGTATGCGAAAAAAGTAGTAGTAGTTAATAGTAGTAGTAGTAGTTAGTAGAAAAATGTAGTCTGGGAGCTGTCCCCCCATCCATCCACCAATAAATCGATATATGATAATAATGGTTCAATACCTACTTTGCATTGTTTATAAAACGATACACATAGGCATATTATCCTTTTTTTATTCACGCTTCACATTGTTAACCACGCCATTGTGTGAAAATAGAGGCGAGGCACATTTTTGGTAGTAGTACAATTGCACATTTTTGTCTCTGTAAATGGGGCTACAGTTTCATTCAATTCAATCTTTCAATCCATAACTCTGATTCTTCGAGAAGGGGTACACACACGCCTTCCAATAATTGGAAGTGTGAATGATTTATATGAAAGAGTACATAGGAATGTATTTGCACAAAGGGACAAGGGCTGTGACACTCGGTGTCACCGTCAGCGTCATCGTCGTCGTCGTCGTCGTCGTCGTCGTCAGTTCATTGCATCTCTCTCAAACTTTTGTAGGTATATACCATCCACGAAACCACGATGCTTTTTTACGTATAATTTTCACTCCCTATTTATCTTGCGACGTTTAAAAAGATGAAGTAAAAAGGGGAAAAAAGTACGCTCTATCAGACAGACATTGGTTAAATTCATGTTGAAATAGATTAGAACTCTGTCGTTCGTACCTGAGGAGAGCGTCATTGTCATTCTTTCCTAAGTGAATTCCCTTCACACTCACACTCACACTACTACTGACGCTGAGCTACAGCAGTTGGTAACCATGTATTATTATTTTATTTTTTCATATTATGCGCAAGCGGTTGTCTTTTGATTTGCGGAGAGATAAAAATGTGTTTGTCTGACAGATCCGTATCATTATTACTTCAACCAAGTCAATCCATTTTCCATTTTACTCTTGCACTTTGTACATTTCGTTTTTTGTATTGCTTGTAAAAACGTGATTAATGCTTGGAAGTGGGGACAAAAAGTAGGCCAGAGCGTCAAAATGAAAAATTACGATTTCGTTTACAATCACAGTATTGCCATGATGACCATGTGGTTTGTCAAACAATTTTTTTTTAAATCTCTCGAATATTCATACTTGATTTTGTTGGTTTTGGTTCTTGAGAAAACAATTTGTACCACCACACCACCAATATGTTGTGCAACAATAATATTGACATCGTGACTGACCACGACTAAAAGTTTACTCTGTCCGTCCGTGTTTCCTTCCCCTCCTTCATGTTACTCTGGTTCTGGAGCAAAATAATAGGTATATTATGATCTTGACGTCATTAGAAGTTTTTACCCTCTTCTTCCGATTCCAATACATTATGAGTTTTAGCCATTGATAAAGAAATTTACAACTTCCGTTCCTCCTCTCTCTCTCTCTCTCTAACTTCTTCGGTCGGTCCCATTTTTCCTTCTCTCTCTGATAGAAGCAGGCAGGAGGAGGAGGAGGATGGATGTAACTTTTATGAATATACTTTGCGTTCCTTGCGGCTTATACAACCTATCACCCTAGGTATATATATATATCAATACAGCCCGACTAGCCCGAGTCGAGTTTTATTGATGCCTATATCATACAATACTCGAGCGAGACAATGTGGGGTTGTGATGAAAATATGGCTGTGAGGGCTTCTAGACAATCGTTCAAATAGATGTGAACTAATGAACTAAATTTTCGCTTTCATTTCCTTTCCGACTCGTTTTTCTTCGCCTTACCTCTGACTTGCCCATCAGCACGGAACACCACCACCACCACCACTCTCAGCTCTCAATTTGCCTTACAACAAGAAACCTCATATATGCTGCTGCTTTTGTCTGTTTGTGTCTGCTTTTAAATATAAGAAGAAACGTAATCCCACAGCAGCAGAGAGGCCTGCATACTGCAGCATAGTGCGTTTACGTTTAAGAGGATTTTCACACAAATACTCATACAAACTAATTACAGTCGTCATTATTTCCTCGCGCAATTTGGCATCTGTGCTCTTCTCCACCCACCAACACACTAACACACCACCACCGCATACAACAACTTGCTTTACATAAAGGATAGGGTATTGTGTGTGTATATTTTGCCGGAGGGAGCAACGCAACGTCATCCAAGTTTGGCATCCAATACACACTTGAGATACTTTTGTGGGCATTATTGCCGGGCTCTTTTGTGGAAACCCATTTACAAACATGTCGCCATTTAAGATATTAACTTTTGTCCAAAATGTTGACGAGAATGAGGTTGGTAAAGATTGGAATCCGAAATCCCTAAAAAAAACCAAATTAATTCGATGGAGATATCCAAAACGGATCTTCCACCACCACCAGCAATCAGCAATGCGTACAAATTCTATTAGTCATGTGTGAAATCGGTGGGGGACCAGCAAGGGTTTTCTTGATAGGTATAACCCAATGTACAGAGGAGAACAGAGAGCATCATCCCCTCTCATTACTCTGGCAGTAAAAGTGTGTGAACTTGCAAAAAAAAGATATATATGTCACTGGCTACGACTTCCCCTCAATAAAAGGATAGACCATATTGCGAAAATTGTTGTCTGCAACTTGTGCACTTGATCGTTAGTGACGATGAGTAGGATGACGAAACTGCTGCGTGTTGGCTGCTACTGCTGCTGCTGCTGCTGTTCACTCCTAGTTTTAAAAATTATACCGTCAAGAGAAATAACTAGGGAATATGTAAGGGAGGCGTACTAAAAGAGTGTCCCTAGTTTCATCCATTATTCATACCATGTCATGAACCATTTGGCTTCAACTGGTCACTAAAAGTTATGACTGGGGAGGAGGAGGTTGTGAAAAGATAAGGAAATATTTTTCAGGGGGAAAAGAAAGCAAGATTTTTTTTTTCTTCTCAGAGTCAGGATGAGTGAGTATATGACTACCAATAAAATGCAGCTTTGTATTAGAGAGGAAAGCAATATTGCAAAAAAATGTAGCTGTAAACATAAAGAAGAAGAAGAAGAAGAAGAAAAAGGTTTGAAGACAGGGACCTCCATTTTTTGGGGAAAAGTCTTTCCGATTATTGTTATCTTCCAACCTGTGAACTTTGTTCGGACTATACATACTTGTACTACCCATTGTGTTTTCCTATCCTCCAGGAAAGAAAATGACAGTGAGAACGGGGTAGCGCAGCAAGTAAAAGATTTGGTATCAAATCATAAAATTGTCTGTATAGTAGTTCCATAGTTCCCTTCCAAACACCATGGTATCCAGGTTTGGTGGTTTGTGCACTGCTTCACGTTTCTTCTCCTTCTTCTTCGTGGCTTCATCAATTCCAAATTGGCCATGGGCAATTTTTGTGTCGTGCAACTGACAAAAAAGGGAACCACCGACAAGGGAACATCACAACTGGCATCTTGTAGTGAAAAAGAAAAAAAAATCCTCTTTTTTCCGAAAAGGTATCATTATCCTCGTATCCAGCAAAGCAAAGAATAGCAAAAACATGTATAAAAAAAATATATATATAAAAGATTTATGATAAATGTGCACATTTTTTTTCTCCTCGAAACAGGGCGTTACAGGATTCGTAGTCGTAAGGCCCTAGGTATTCCGTATTCCTACGACGTGCTCTACGTACGTTTGTGAATATTATATGCTCTTGTTTGCTGACAATAATGCGCTTAAATACGCGTCAAATAAAGTTTACGCTAACTACCCCCACACACATAATAATAAGTTTTTTTTTCGCTGGTGGGTGCACACTTGTAGCAAAAAGTGCTCCATACATTTTCCCCCACACTGTCGACAAGTGCAGATGAATGAAGAGAGTGCAGTGTCAGAAAAAAGTGGTCCATATACGTATATATGCGAGTTGGGTATGCCTCAGTCAGTATGTATTTATGCTCCTTTACTTCCTTCTAGTTGTCCCTTTTTTATCATTTTCTTCAAGATCATCTTGAGTCACCATCTCGTTTTTATTCTTGCACCATTTTTCCCATTATATAGGACACTTAATCAATGATATATGAATGGATTGCGGTGGTTGGTGGTGGTGGTGGTGGGGAGCTGGGAGCTCTATATGCACAGCAACACTGTACGTAGAGTAGAGCCACTAGCTAACTTGCCTCACTTCATATTTTTTTTATAATATTCAATATACTACTCAAGTGGGGAATGGGTGTGAAGTGTAATCCTACCGCGTGCGTATCCTATTCACAAATTGTTCTCGATATGAACATATTTTTTTTATATATGCATTTACTCATCCAGGAAATATATAGGAATGTCCTAGCTCTCTTTTTTTCCTACTACCACACACTCTTCTCTAAACCACACAATCAAAAGGCAAAAGGTATATGGTATGGTAAATAATAAGAAGGTTTGTCCCACACACACAGGCAGGCAGTGAGACACATGTTCGTTAAAGAGAAAAAGAGAGCATCTTTGTACTCAACTACAACTTATTGCATGCAATAATGGTTAAAGGCATACCTTTAAAGGGACTTGGTTAGTATATAATAATATTTTTGCAGAAACATCAATTGTAATTGCAGATTGCATAGTAGAGCTCCTTCATCCAATCCAATCCTTCTTCTTCTCTAAGTGTAGTACTGCGAGCGAAGGGGGGAAAATGGGACGATGTCATGTTTCTTCCCTGTCCGTTGCGTTATGACGAAATGTACTACCACCACTACAACCTTTTTTTCTGCGACGACGACGGAGGATCACGCTCACAGTAATAGTTTGCTAATGCTCATGCAGTGTCTGCAAAAATGTTCGTTCCTTTGTCATAATAATAATATGCAAGATGTATATGCGTGGTTTTGCTGTTAGCTATATTGCAATCTTTCAATTGTTACCAATACTATGGCTGGTCGGGATTTTTTTTAACTCTTCTTGTTGATATTGTGATTGTTATTGTTAGGATGACATAGACCTGTACAGCAGGCACAGACCATTTCATACAATAACCAAATGTTTACTTAGCTCGTGATGCTTGTTTAGAACATTTTTAACGAGTGTAACTACATAGAGCCCTTTTGGAAGCCGCTTGTATTATTAAGTTCAACAGGATTCGAAGGAGCAATCAAGGAAATGAAGTTGAAAGAGTGAATATGAGTGTATTTATACTCACATATATATATTTTTTTTGCCATTCCCCAACAATCTCCCAACAATTTTTTATGTTGCAGGATTACATGCTGTTACAAAATCTGATTATTTGTATTTTCTACATTACCTTTGTGAAGCAATTAAAATCAAGGTGCATTACCCTATATCAATATCAGCAACACTGATGAGATACAACAATAAGATAGGGAATTCTGACTTTGAGCTGTTTTTTTTTGTGGCGAGATTTTCGCTAAAAGTGTGAGGAAGTGTAAACACGTAGTGATCGTACCGTACGTACTATGGTTGGGTCCTTAGGTTGGGTCACTGGACGCAAGACATCAGAAAAATATTTTCGGGTAGAAGGAAGGCTGTGTATGTGGGATTAGTTACTGTACTCTGTTCGTTTTTTACAACACTTCCCTGATTAGTAGTCAATAGGTGAGCAAGTGGCAGAAGAGCAGCGGAGTACCAGTAAAAAAAAATATTTTTTACACAGAGTAATGAACTGATCAAGGCGTTCAAGGCTGATCCAGGAGACGCTATCAGGGGAAAACAGTGTAGCCGGCGCCAATGATCACACAATGTTTGACTCGAGAAAGGAAGGGGAATTCTGAATCTCTTTCTTACAGCAATTCCATCTCCTGCCTTTTTTCTTTTATGTTCTCTGTTGTCAGCCAAAAAGTGAGGAAGGAAGAGAGAGAGAGCACGGGAGAGAGAGAGAGAGAAAAAAAGATTCTGTGGGTCCTGGTCCTATGAAATTCATTGAAATAATGTAAGCAAGGAAGCGTTTAGTTGGTAATCATATAAGTATTCAAAGCAGACATTTCCAGCCTCCAGCAAGGCAAGCAAAAAATAGTCGAACAAACCCTTTCGCATGCACCCTGCACATGAACAGCAGCAGCAGCAGAGTGACTGACTCTAAAAAGTTTTGGTGGTTCAGCAATTCAGCATCATCGCATCAGTTTCACTCACATAGTCAAGGAGGAATGTTCATGATGGAATGAAAGGTAGGATGAAATGAAACCAGAGAGGATCCTCCATGCCATATTCCTATGCTATGAAGGATGGGTTGTGTATTATTATAGAATCCGTTTTTCCTTCTTGCTGCTTAGTCTGCTGCTCTATCCTCCAACATTTTAATATTTACTTTGTAGCTGAACGCCTTTCTCCAACAGATTCCTCGCATTCCATATCCCGTTTTTTTTATCGATATGAATTTAAGTTGAGTTGTCCCCAAGGGACGAGTAGGGACAAGTCTGAATGTGGACTGCAAACAGTGGGAAAAAAGAATGTCTTATGTCTTATTCAAATGTCAGTTTTCAAGCCTGCTGTTCCATTACATTTAATGAAATGGCTTGGCTTGGCTTGGCTTGGCTTACAGTTGTTTCTCAAATTTTTCCCTCGAGCTGAAGATTTATTGCTCATTATGAATCCGAGGAAAGGCATTCCAGAAAAAACTTAGGTAAAATATTAAACACGCCTTGGAAAAGTGCCGGTGGTGTTGTATGTCACACAAAAGGGTAATTTCTCCCTGAAAAAGTGTTTCTCATCTATGAAATTTCTCTCTGAATATATTTAGAGCTGCCTGGCATAGGTGGTGGCTGCTCCACCATATTTCATTTTATAACTCAAACCCCCGTCCGTATAAATATGCCAGAGGCAGAGTGCGAATGTGAAAAATGGCAAAAAAAAACCTCTTCCATGGTTGCTGGTCTCTACCATGCTACCTAACATACCAAACCAAACCATGCTGGTCTCTCAAAGGGATCCTAAAATACGACATGTTGTTTTATGTGCGGGCCAAAACTTTCTACATTCTGGACGAGTTGACTGTTCACCCCTAATTAGAAGTGATAGGCGATAGGGGACCAAAGTCGGCACACAGCTAAAGATGTACGTACATATGACATGACGGCGGCGGTCTATTATATATCCTGTTTTAACGGACTGTGATTAAGCGGTCATCAAACTTTTTTAAAACGGAGCTCCAAGACATGTTCATTTTGACATGGCTACCGTTTCTATTCTGTCGTGCCTTCATTACTGTGATTATTGACAGCCAAGGAAGCTGAAAGGATAAATAAAAGGCAAAAGGGAAATGTGAGCACGGCACAGCTTTTTTTTCTAGTCTCATCTACTCATCTCTAATCTTCCATCCTTATTTTATACAGTGCACAAAGAAAAGTAAATAGTAAGTAGTAAATAGTAAGTAGTAAATAGTAAGTAGTAAAGGAAAATTAAAGTTGGAGTTGGAGTCATCCTTCTCATACATAATTTCTAGAAACGGTCCCCTTAAAACGCTTTTCATTATCGACTATCCCCATCACCATGCCCCATCTGAAGCACCATCACATCACTTCCACTTTTCGCAATTAACATTGTTGTCGACACACCATTATCGTGTATGCTACTTCGAATGGGAAACGCTGTCGATTTCGCTGTGTTCCGCTTAAGTGGTCCTAGTCCTCAACTCTTAAAACGTGGATGTGTACTCGCAATAATTACCTCTTCTGAGGGGATTTGCCATTGTGGAGGGTAGAATGAGTGCGATAATCATTATGATAGTGACGATTTGCTTTCATGCGAAGACAACCAACTTGTCCAACTTCTCAATACTTTTGACACTTTTCGAGATTAAAACTTGTTCTCCTGAGGGTTCTCTCAAATTGATCTGCATTTCCTTTTCTCTCAGCTCCTTCCGTGGTGAGCTAAATAAAAATACCGTAGCCCCGTAGTAGCCCCCTGATTGAATGGAAGGAAATTATGAGATATCAAATCATTAATCAAGATCGTGTGATCGTGTCTCTTTGGCGCACACTAAAAAAAGAATAAGAGAATAGCGAATCGCGAATTGTAAGTGAATAGTAAGTCATCCTCATTTATCACCGTCGTCATTCCTCTGTTCTTCGTAGTAAATCCATCCTGATGAGGATATAATAGCTGATTACAAAGTGCACTCCCTCCCTGCTATTGATGCATTGACGGAAAATGATTAAGAATTAAAAGAATGAAATTGTGCCTGTGCCAATTTTTCCTCCTGCTGCCCCTCCTGTGCCCACTGCTCTAATTTCACTCTTTTTGCTACAAACCTGAATTCCCTACTACCGCAGAAACCGCAGCACAGCGACTTGCATTATTATGCACTGAGCTTTGACGAAATTACTAAGCGCATGCACATCCACCATACATGTATTAATCTCGAGATTTTTAAATGGTTCAGTAACTACGCGAGTAAATAATCAAGACTCAACTTAGCAACTCAACTTCTTAAAACATACGTACATTGAGCAAATCACTTCAAGCACTTCAAGCACTTGTGTGACTTGTGTTGTTTCATATATGAAAGTGAGACTTGTTGTATCTGAAATATTGGAATGGGTTTTAGCTTTTCAAAAAAATAAAATAAAATTTAAAAAATGCAGAAGATTGTTTTTTTTTCGTTAGTTATCAAACATGGGGAGTACATGTGTTACTCGTGTAGAATTTATTGCAGTTATAATGATAACGAAATTACCCTTGTGAATTCAGTGAAGTATTCTGGCAGCTTAAAAACACATATAAAAGGGATATATCGCGAGCGAGCACTACTGACGTGCTTACAGATATTATTGAATCATTAAAATTTTGAAAAGAGTGAAATGCATTGTACCCCTCCATTTCTTTTCTGATTAACGTCTTAGTTTACAACAATTAGCTTGAATTGCTTTCATTTGCAGCTAGCAGTGTAAAAATGGAAAGTGAAATTTGAATAAGGGCTAAGGGCTAAGTTGGGCTGGCTGGCTGGCTGGCAAGAGAAGAGAGAAGTAACAAGTATTTTGGCAAAAATCAATTTTCTTTCTTTGATGGAACTGTTAAAATTGTACAGCAAGGACCTCCTTCCTTTGCACATTTCGGCTTGCATTTGATTAATTTGTAATTCCAAGAATTGGTCGGCCTTCATAGTGGTTGTTCGTTGTTCTTTTAAAATTAAAACTGTAGTTGGACGGAATATAGTATGAGACTCATATTATTATGAGTCACTAGAAAGGGTAGTGAGGAGGAACCTTTACAAGCTCATAGCATAGCTGCATAGCTCACATGTTGTATAATACTTAGCTTTACAAAAAAAATTAAAACTCTTTTTTTCTACCCCTTCATTTCTTACTGCTGCGCTTTTTACTTCAGCAATTTAATCAACGATCCAGAAAATTGTTGAATTTAACTAGAGAGATACTTTGATACTTTGATACTTAATAATTTGGGCTGTAAATTTGTATCTGCATTTTCTCTATCTACTAGTATATGAGTTTATGAGTTTATATACGCGGACACGGATGGATTTTAATTTTCTACGTAAACCAAACCCCACACCCCCAAGCCTTTTTCTTGTTTTTATGCTTAATGTTTAATGCTTAATGCTCAATGTTTAATGCTTAATGCTCAATACTTAATGCTTAATGCCTTTGTTTTTACAAAATACGTGATCTTGTAGTATAGTGGCAATTCGGAAATTGTGTTCGTGTACAAGCCACGTCATATTTTCAATTTTTGTGGTTTCCCCAATCCCTATATCCCTATTAGCATATATAGCCGCCGAAATACCGACCAGCAACTGACTGATGCTGCATTTTTTGAACTCGTGTACGAGTGAAGGGAAAAAAATTCACACACTCACGCATTACATGATGTCAGTGCGTGTCCTTAGATGCTTACGCAAGTTAAAGAAACCCTTCATGTTTGATATGGATATTATCGTTGAATATTGTTAGCAATCATTTTGTTTTCTAAGAAAAAAAATAGTCAGGAAGTCTTACAGTGCCGTATAATTCAGTGGTTTTTCTGCATTATCAAAATCAGCAGCAGTCGTACACCATCATCGTGATTGTGGAAACGCCTTGAAGTGTGCATTTCCCCCACAAAAAAAAATATCCTACACAACTTTTTCATGAATGTACATTAAGGGCCCTCCAATTTTGTTCAAGATCCTCAAGTATCTCAGCCCAAGAAAATGTTAATTTCAGCTTCAAATGTTCAAGTCAACTTTTTTGTTTTGGGGCTCTCTTCCAATTGTAATGTCATTACTTTTCGTTTGCTGTTGACTCAGGATGGAGGAGGGAGGTGGGGACTTGCTTTTCCGCACACCACAATTTGGATTTCTCCTCTCTAGATGCGCTGCAGCTCATTGCACATAATAGTTTTATAATTGCCATTTCGGGATGGGACTATGGGACAAATTTTATATGCACCTATAGCTTTACAGTCGTGTGCTCATAAAATCAGTAATAAATCGTCAAAGATAAATTAATTATTAATGTGTAATTATTATATTTTCCCTCTCATCTCATCAATTTTTTTGTAAAATTAACAGCAGCCACTAAGTAATGTGGGCAGCCTTAACCTGCAAAGAGAGTACTGACTGACGATGAGTACTGAGGAGAAAAATTCCACAAAGTTATCCGCATCTTTAATAACCCATGCAGCATGATTACGACGAGCAAGATATGCACTCATAAAAATACGACGGGTGCAGTAGTGTATGCATCATAATAATATCAGAAAGAGAGAGAGACAAGGCCTTCCAATTATGTTTTTCGTTTTGTTTTGAGGCCTGTTTGTTAGGCATTATTAAGGCATAGTTTTCGTATTCATTATTCATTCAGTTATATTTTATCTTAATGTCATTAAATAAAATATTCATTATTTTCCAAATGATAACGAAAAAAACGATAGACACCGTTGTTTTTTTTGTTGTCATGCATATTATATTGCATATGTGTGGATGTGTGGATACCCTCAATTTTTATTATATTTTGGGAAAGAGAGCTACATAGATTCCACGGGAATACAAGTGAACTATACTACACGTTATATAGAATGCCAAGACTCAAGACTCACTGTATAATATAATACGTACTCACTCAGTACTCACGTATAAATTATGTATTCAATCCTCATTGTACCGCCGCTTTTTACTACCTTCGCCATTCCCATTACGCGAGGCAGTAGTAGCTAGAAAAATTGTTATATATGGTGACAGAACCCAGAATTGAATTTTATTATAATGATGATTCTCACCAAAACTGACGACGATGAGATGTCAATACCACCGTTGTTCCGACAATAAGGGTAAAAAAATGGGATTTCCATAGGTGTTGTTGTTGGCTGCGTGTTGGTGAGAGAAATACAAGCAAAAATTTGTCTTGTGTTGGGAGTTCACTGATAGAGCAATTTGCTCATTTACTCACGACGACACTTCATTCACTTCTATTTTTTTTGAAAAAAAAAATCATTTTTTTTAAAGAACCTGTAGTAAACTATTCATCCTCTTCGCATTTCGACATGGGTTACACACTGCGTCTCAACAATTGTTCCTTTTTATGAAGATCATTGAGGGAAAAGGGGATAGTCGTTTCGACAAGAAATTGCTTTATTTTATGTAGTTCATGCATGCACAATGTGTGGTTTGATGTTTGAGCCTCGTACATTTTTTTTTCTTCTTTGTTTACAAAAAATAACCTTCTAAGCTCCACACGGTAGAAAATTTGGGTGCTCTCGGAGATGGCAAAAACACATCTACTACTAATAAATTTCATGCGTAAATGCTACGAACCTTTTAAAATAAAAAAGGGTACAAAATGTGACTAGTCACCCTTCCAACAAAACACACTCTTCATGAAGAGTTGGGGTTGTTGCGCACACAAAATTTTGATTCGTTTCGTAGTAGAGAGAGAGAGAGGAAACTTTTATTTAATGCAATGCAAGTTAAGGGGCAAAGCTTTTGCAAGTTACAAAAGGGAATAAAAATAGCAGACTTGAATTCGTTTAAAAAGAAAAGTTCTAAGTATGTAGCGTCTGTAAACGGCAATAAATGTGGAGTGTGGCAGAGATCGTGTGGCATGCGGCCAATATTTTTTTTTGCATGTAATAGTCAAATGTGTGTGTGTACGACTAGGTATATGGATGCATTATTTACCGTTCGCAATTCGCAATTTTAAATATATGCACACGACCGTCGTCGTCGTCGTCGTCGTCGTCAGTTATCACAAACATGTTATTCGTCTTCAAGAAAGTAAAATTTTGTAGGGGTGGACATACGTAGTCATCTGCATCTCCATCATCAAAAGAACCAACAGCTACAATCACTGTTATGCGCTGTGTTACTCCTGTTAACAAAAGCGAAACAACGTAATTTGACGTAAAGTGTGTGTGTGTGTATGTGCGTTGCGTTGTGCAGTGCAAAGAAAAATCATGCGATAACAGTTGGTGTACGTAAAAAAATATCAGTTTTTGACGTGTACTTTCATTTTCTTCTGCTGCTGCTGCTTAACAATGAGGGATGACTGTGCATCCCGATAGCAATGCAATCGAAATTCATGATTTGACTAATTCAAACGGGGATGAAATAATATGACGCGTCTGAAAAGGGTATTACAGAACAGACAGAGAACTGGTTGCAGTTAAGGTGCTGCTAAGACAGTCAAGGAATAACGAGAAGTTTGACAACTCTGTGTGTTTCTGTGTCTCTGAGCTGAGCACTAAGCATTGCAACACCTTGAATAATCAACGTAACAGGAATTGTTTGTCACACGAAAAATAACGCTTTTTTACTGGTTTCATTTTCAATGGTGAGCTCCTGTGGTAAAAATGATGATGATGATGATGACGACGGTTTACTGGTTAATATTGAAGAGTTAAAAATGCGAATTTTTTGAATGCATAATTGTAGAAAAGTGCGATTATTTTTTTCTTCAATATGTTACGCAAGTTCATAAACCCAATTACACTTTGACTTTGTTGAAATTGAAAAGGGGGAAAATTATTGCCAATTCTTGGTCTAATTTATTGAGGAATTACTAGGAACTTTAAATTGGCATGTAATAATCAAAAGGCAAAAGGCATACATGGCCTTGCGTATTTTTGGCAGCCATCGAAGGATTGATTGGGAAGATGAGACTATAGCCAGGGTAGTAGTAGCCAAACAGGTGGAATTGGTTGGTATTACAAGACAATTCTTGTCCACGAAATTGCCACGAAACGAAAATACATATGGTAAAGATCTCAATTTGAATTAGATAGCGAGCAGTAGTTGCAGTAGAGTGCAATCCACAACGTGTAAAATTAAAAAGATGACTAGGTGACTTGCGTGCATCTGTTCAACTTTTACACTTAAATTATTAGAACCTGTTCGTCCTTTAGCGGACTTTTAAAATGTGCACGCAATTATTGAAATGCATCTGGTTTCATCAAGAAGTTATTGTGTAATCTCTAGTGCTGGCATGGCAGTCCAACGGCAATCTGCTTGTGGTCGTTACTGGTGTCCCAAGGATGTAACTGTGATGATATATGGACCATATAAAAGCACTCCTAGTGAGACACCAGATACCTTTTTTCTTGATGACATCTGCATTCTCCATCTCCTCTAAAAATCCATTCACTTTTTTTAGCACCTAAAGAGAGACAAAAAGAATTTGAAGGAAAACTTTGCCTATCCATCCACTTTTGGTTTTATGTAGATAATGTGTAACGAACGGAAAGTGCGTCTAAGGGGGAGTGTGTGCAATTGTCGTGACTGGGTTTCGAAACAGATTTTCATGACATATAAACAGACAAGCATCGTACATGCAGGAATCTGGGTCTCCTCTCACAGAACTTTCGTAAAGAACAAAGTATAGCAGCAGAGGATTTTTTGGAGTCGTTTCGTCCTACCGTGCCGTCGTGGCGTGAGTGATACAGTGATACTTCCAGTCATGCATCGCATGGTGCAAAAACAGGAATGGAATATATTAGCCGAAAGAATGTTTCCAGTTTTTTGGGCGCCCTATTTTTCATAACGGCAACGGTATCATCTATCCGTCTATACCTGGCTATACATTTTTTTGTACATGAAACACGGTTAGTTTTAGCTTAGTTATAATGTGAGTGATAGTCGTGACTTGCGAAATCAGGTAGTAAGGATCTACAAGGCGCAACGTATAGCATACCTACATAATAGCACAACTTTGTCAATATTATGCAAACAAATCCCAAACACCAAGGATCATCAATAATAATGCAAAGACTAACAGTAAAACTAGTAAAAGTAAACGCGACGTATAATATGATGAGAGAGTTTAAATCACAGCAGCGGAAATTTGTGAATCCGAGGATATGGTTTCCTCACCTAGCTTCCCATTTTTCGCAACGGACCATTTCCGCCAAGCCATTTCCTACCTAAAATTCATAGCACGCTAAAGTTGAGGAATTAATTTTACGTTTACATACTTTGATACTTGGATTGATAAGGAAATATATATTTTTTTTGCAAGAGTAGCATTTTCTCGGAATTTTTTTTATCGAAAGTCCTTCCTGCCTGTGTAGCTTGCCAGTTGAAAGGAGTAGCCACAACAGCGGAATAATTGTGGGTGCCTGCCTTCAATACCTCGCCCTCGCTCGCTCTATTTGTAATTCAGAGACTGCTGGGTTGTGTGTGGACCATCGAGAATTGGCGATGGGATCACTTACGTATACAGACAGACACACTGGAGAAATCAGGTTGCATCTCACACTATTTGCATAATGTATATAGATAGTGGGCTTCCGTACACGTACGTCCGCGTTTTTTGCTCTCAATGTGCATGCCTGGAACGAACGGAACGAAAACCATATTGAAATTACTAATGCGGTTTCCAGGAGATGCCTATAGCTATATCCCTGGGTATAGCTATAGCCTATAGCTGAGTTGGATAGTTTTGATGCATCTGTAAACTTTTAGGATATTTTCAACATTTCCATTTTGCAAAACGGATGAAAGAGGGGATGGGATGGGAGGCTTGCTTTAGCCCGTTACGCATTACGTATGGAGATTGAAAGCGACGCGGGTTGAATTTGATTTTGATCGAGTACCTTATCCAAGTTATCCAGGAGCAAAACAGGATTAAAATTTCACGAACGGGAACAGAAAGTGTTGTTCTCCGAGAATACCTGGATGGATGGATGGATGGATGGATGGAAGGTTGGATACATTTTCCTGATTGTGGTTTGTTTTGGAATAATAGAAATGGACGGGATTAGCGAGTTGCTCATTTTAAATTCTGATGGAATGCCACGACCTTCCACACTGTGACTTTCAAAATCAATGGGACTCTAGTTGTGTTCAAACATCCAACAACAAGCTTTACACGATTTTGACATTTTGGCACACCTGCTGCTGGAACGACGCTTTGCTTGGTAACGACGAATCTCCATTTAACAAGTCGTCAACCTCTTCGTATTACATTTTGACATGTATCACGTTTCATATTTCTCCAAGCGTGTCAAATATCTTGTAAATTTGTTTTCCTAATATACACCTGTCAGCCAAAACTTTTCAAGCCATATTGAATGTTGTTCCATTAGTTGTTAATACCTACATAGCATCACGTTTTTCATAAAAAGAAACTTTTCCATGGAGTTGAATAACTTTCTCATGATGATACATACGTATTACGTATCCTTCCTTATTAATATTGACACTTTGCTCACGACTTTTCAGATTTGGCCAATTCCAGGTCCAACAACCTGAACAACCTTCGCAGTTGCCTAGTACTATAAAACAGGAAATGGTTTAATTTTTGTTCAAAATGTTTTTGTACACCACCACCATCCATCTACTTATTTGATTTGATTGCATACTTAAGCTCTATATAAAACTCACGTACCCACGTAATTTTTTTTCTGCCTCTTCTCAATCGTTGTTCATCCACCATATTATGGGTTCTTAGTTTTTGGTTATGGATATCTCTTATGTATAGAGCATGGAAAACATTCACATTCTTGAGCAGTCATCAGAGAGGTTCAAGGACGCGACGATATTTTTCATCCATGGTATACATGCATGGATCCAATAGGAATGGTATACCTACATCATACAGTTATCATCATGCAATTCATACATGGGGGAATAACTCCAGCTGAGAGCGTTGAGCGTTTGCTTATTATCCATAGCCCCCGGTGCCATTTTTTGTGATACAATGAACTCGGGCTGCAGGTGAAACCAGCTGGGCTATACAAGAATACAACTAACGATCATGTAATGCATATGTACCAGTTTCCGGAATCACTCTTAATAGTATAAAGAATGGCATGCTCGAAAAGCCCATTTTGGCCATTTTAAAGTTTCTAACTATGTAATCCGATTATGTAGCTGTTATGCTAGGATGAATTCTGTGCACTAGTCTCTGTAGTAGTGTTGCATTAGTGTGCAAAAAAGTGGCCAGAAACCGTTTTAGTACTTTTAGCCATTAGCCACCACTAGAAATGGATTCCTGAAATCCTCAAGTGCCTTTCGTCGTGCAAAATGGATGAAAATGAATAGTTACTCGTAAAAATAGGAATTAACATTTTTATGACTTAATTACGCCTGAACCTCCTCCTCCCCCATCACGTCAGATCCCTTTAGCAAGTATGTAGCTGTGTCATGTGAGTTGAGTGAGTGAGTCGCTCGCCGTCCTCAGTCCTCTCCTCACTCACTCACACGTAATAACGATATCCTAACGATATTCATCAGCAACAACGACCGAACGAAGAACGAACACCTCTCCCTTTCCTTTTTTTTTGGTTTCTCATCAAATCACTTTTGATTTTGTTACTTTTATTAGCACTTTGCAACACTGAAAATGATCTCAGCTAGATTGCATTACTGAAACTTACTAGTCCTTGGTCCTTACAAACAAAATACTTACAAAATACCACGAGGAGAGCACGGCTTAGTTAGGAGAGCCCATAGCACATAGATATGCAATATTCATTAGAAGTTATGTTGCAACTTAATTAAGCATGAGATACCTTCCGGTATAAAAGAGCAGGGTACTACAAAACTTTTTTGTGTCTGTGAGCGCACTTGGACTTCCTTCCCGAGCAGTCAAGTCATAAAGGTAATTAGTAGAAGAAGAAATTGCTAACAAAGCGGTAGCAAATGGATCACAAAACATTGTGTCACTGAGGATGAGGAGGACGTGAGCTATGTCGTCCATAACGTCGTCCATAGTTCAATGCAACAAAGAATCCCTTGAAATAAAATAAAATAAACATTCTAAATAAAAAATGATCTTATGTCATTATACCATCTTATTACGTGAATATCCATGGACTCACGTCCGCTCGTCTTGATTTAATGTGATATGCACGGTGCATTACATTTTCCTTTTATTTCCCTTTGTCTTTTCAGTTTCAGCAAAGAGGATAATAATGAGTCAAATGGCTACTGCGACTACTACTGCAAGTCAATTCGAAAAGGTCATCATGTGTAGGTAAAGGGAATTGGTTGACAGGAGATGAAGTATATAGATTATATTAACTATGTAAAAAAGGGAATTGTTGGAATGAATAACATAACAGAGGATGTGCGCTCCCCTCCAATATAACTGCGTAATAATGATTTGATATGAGTAATAAAGGAATTATATAAGTGAAAGTGGATTGTTGTTGAATGATTGGAGAATCTCTTGAGTGTACACCTCTGCCTGTCTACACTGATTGATAGTCAGGCAGGATAATGCATTATCTCAGGAACGTTATGGACTAAACTATGTGTTTATGTACCTACAGAGTAGGTATCTATACCAACTTGTGTTCTTCAAGAAAGAAGAGAGGTAGTAGTAGTAGTAGTAGTAGTAGTAGAGGTTCTCGATAAGTGTATCTCTCTCTCTCTCCTTGCTTGCCTGTTTGTTTCGTTCAAGTTCTCATCATCATCATCTTCCCTGCTTGCTTGCTCTTCGTTCGTTCATGTCATATTATCGTTAGTCATTGTTTGTTACATAAGAATTGGATAGAATGGTATGGTATAACCTTAATAGAGAACATATTTCATGTTTTCTGGGATATTCGTCGACGAGTTTGAATGGAAAGGGGATTGGGATTGGAGAGCAGCATGGTAGTATGGTATATTTTTTTAAATTGGGATTTTGTGAGCAGAGAAGAGAGGGTGCACCTGCAAAGAATCGTAGGTCGAGAATAAAAATACGGGACAGGATAAATTTACAACTCTTACGTGCGTTTCTGTTTAAAATTGGCTTTTGACGAAAAAAAAAATCCTTGATATATGGTTGTTGGTTGTGGAAACATGATTTCTTCATTTTACGTGAAGCTCGCATTAATTGCAATTTTCAATTCTCAATAACGGTGTGAGCGGGAGTTACATTAGAAATGGATATAATAGGCAATCGCGCCTTTTATAATTCACCTTGATACCTACGTTTTCTAAGTATTTAGTTAGAGTGTATATTGCCAATTTTTAGTTGTATCTAACGGAATTGGGATATACCTATGTATGTAGTGTTGAAAAAAGATCCATTTCCCATTCTGAGTGTTGAGCACTTGAGAGACTCAAATATTTGCTCTCCACTCCTCTGCCTCTGACCATTCCATTTGAGCATTTGAAGGAAATTAATTAGTCTAAAATGGTTGGGACGTTTCATGTCTCATCTCATGTTTGACAGCAGTCGGAACGGCTGTAAATGCTAAAGGCCAATAAAACAAGAGAAAAATGTAGCCATTAATGAAGTGCATTGTCGTCGTCATCTCCTCAACTCAACGTTTGACCTTTTGAGGTTTAAATCTAAACTTGATCATCACTTAATTGGGGTATTACTACAACGAGCATTTCATTGTTTTTCAATTGGGATTCAGACCTTGATAAAAGATCTTTGATAGGTGCTTTTAGGTACCCACACTTTTCACGTAGTCACCTTACATCCTCATATAAATCAATCAATTAGTCCACAACTAAAAATTTTTCCCCTTTTTTCAAGAGAAACGCCAAGGGTACAAATAATGCCTTTGAAGATCGGTTGGTGATTGGAGGAAGGTCCTTACTAGTCCTTATTATGTTACAACAAAGCGATCGCAAAATGATTAAAAATGAGTGTTATGTAATCCCATGAGAATTTATCGCCATCTTAAGAGGATATATATTTTTTTCTCTCTCTTATATACACGGATGCAAATAATCATGACGACGATGTGAATAACATCAAGGGATGTAAACAGGCTGAGATATACACAGTACATAGGTGTTAATTTTATTCAATAATAGGAAATGCAATCTATGACTGACTGACAATAGATATATAGCACGGCAATACCAATTTATGGCAATTTATATATATATATATATACCTACCTATATAAATTCTCATATTTTTTTTTGGCGATTTGAGCAGTTTCCTGAACGGTTGTGGTTTCCAACCACGACGACGACAAGCGAAAGAGTATTATTTTTGTCTATTTAATCAGTCTATGATTCCATTGTGTTCCTTAATAATTGAACTATCAGCACAGCCAAACTATGAGCACTTTGAGTAAAATTTTTCCCTTCTCATGGCTAGATAAGTAAAAGGGTAAAGGTCTCTCATCGCTTCACATATAGTGCACTAATGTGCATACAATTCTTATCGTGCATGGCGCTAGCCACAGTGTCGAATTAAAAAAAGTACTCTCAATCTCTGTTGCGCTCAGTGCTCCACAGTCATATCATTTCACAATCGAGATTAGTGCAGAAAAATTAAAATGCCTATTGAAATATGTGGATAGGTATTCTCCCATTTAAATCGGCACAAACACACACACACATATATCCTCAGTATGGGGCCTTTTTCCAACGAAACTTGCAGCAACTTTCATTGAATTGTATTTAAAAAAAGCAATTGCCCCTGCAATCTTATATATACCATTTTTCTTAGACTGAGTCTGATTTCGTTGTATAACCACCATAACAGCCGCATTGACCAGAATTAGAACAGTTAAATAGCACAACTCGCACAGACTGTAGTATTCCCATTGTTGAAAAACGCATATATGGTCGTCGTCTGTGTACTACCATATTTTTCATATATGGGTAATAATATATGGGTATTTTTGTAATGTAGCACATAGTCAACCTGTGTGGTACATGCTTTTTGCACTTCATAATAGCGCAAATCACACAACAGAACTCCTCCTGTTGAATGGGATTATGTTACAGTTGGTGCTTCATATAAATAATGCGTTTTGCAATGTAATTAGCAGCTTTGGTTTATCCTTTTTTATGTCAAAGGCTCCTAAAGAGTGGTGGTGTGGTGGGGTATGGGTTGTAGTAGGGGGAAGAAAAAATGAATGGATTTTAGGGGGAGTAATAGTAATAGTAATAATATATAGCAATAATAATGGTCGCATACGGAAATGATAGGATGATAGGAATCATAGCATAATAGTCTAGTTTCCGTAGTAATTCCTTAGTAACTAATTTTCTATAGTGCATATAGTTCATTCCATATTCCATAGTTCATTACCGCCCAATCAAATTTAAAAGTTCACAACAGTAGATATCAAGATAGTATATAGATTTAATTAGATATCTTAATGTCAGTACCAGGATAGGATAATATGAAAGATTGGCAGATTGGATTGGACTCTTCTCCTTTCCTTCCAGTCGACGGAGCACTTTTGTCCAAAATGGAAATGAGCATTAATTACAATACTGCATCGCCCAGTTGAATTAGAACATTTTCACTAAACAACTCGAAAGCTGCTGTGCTGTGCTGTGCTGTGATGTGCTGTGCTGTGAGTTTAGGCTCAATTTGTATAACTATGCCCTTGTAAACAAAGTTCATTAGTTTTAATGATGGCGAAATTCAAAACTTTTCATGGCGTTTCTGTGTCGCACATAAGAATTTCTTCACAAAGTCTGCGCAATTAACTAACCAACTTTGTCTTTTGTTTCTGTTTCGTTACAGGTAAGCTCGTAAGCTATTGAAGATTCAGATAAAAAAAAACAATTGGTGCCCTTCACGGATGCCCTGTTCCGTCCAAACCCCCAAGAAGATAAGTGATCTACTTGTTTCGCCAGCGGTATCCCTTTTAATCATGGACATGCTCCCACAAACTTCATTTATTACGTAGTCACTCGCATACGATGATCCCTTTTACGATTTGAATTAATAATAATTAATTGTCATACAAAAGCGCCTTCGTGTTTACGATATGCATCAAGCGATCCTACACGCATCAAGGAATTGCGACATCGTCACTCTGACACGTAAAGTGCAAAAAAACCTGCTATGCTGTGCTGTGCTGCTTTGGATAATTGGAAAAAAATGTAATGTAATCGAAGCCCAAGAAAGTCTATTTTTATATATGTGAGTCTCCTCATCCCAGTTCTTCTTCTGTGCATTGTTGATGCACCAAAGGTCATTTCGCTGAGATCCTAATCCCATGAGAATTTTTGAAAAAGTAGAGAGAGCCTCTCCTCTTGTCACCTGATTGATTAGGAGTTTTGCTCCTTTGGCTCTCCTCACTCTTCGTCACCGTCGTCGTCGTCGTCGCTCCGTCGCCATTACTATCATTGAACATGACAGAAAGCAAAGACGTTTGTCGGTGGTATTATCCTATTAGTCATGTCTCTCGCGGGTGGGGGTGACAGAGTGAGATCTCATCTAGGCATTCTGCAAAAATACCTCTACAATTTTTCATACAAAGTAGCCCTCCTCTCCGTCCGTTATATGCCCTTATAACCCTCTCATGAATGGTAGTCATGTCATGAATGAAAATGTATAGTAGCAAAGTTATCCGTAATAGCCACCCTATGGAGATAAATATCTAGATTAAATATAAGTACTTCACACAAATCTCAAGAACACTGAGGTCACCATCTACATTCCCACACGAACCTAGGCTATTCTAATATATTATATTATATTACACCTTTTTGCTTATACTCGCTCGCACGTCATGCTCAAAATAGGGTTTTACTTACTTAGGATCTTGTAGCAGCTTTTCTTGCGTTTAAAAGTTTATCTCTGTACGCAATCTGTGTGATACTCACTTTTTAAATAGGAATTTTATCATCTCATCTTAATACCTTATAATATTTTTTTGGCTTTTCACAGTCACACACACACACAAAATAATTAGATTTTCAAAAAAAGTCGTATTAGTAGTACGGTTTCATGTGCCATTTTTTAACCTCAAGTTCAAACATTGTCGTATACGAGAGCGACCAACAACGGCAAATATAATTTTTTTTCTCTTCAAAATACACAGCGGTTGAGCAGAATGGCGAAATATCTACTTTTAGCCTAAGCCTAAGTTTTAGGTATGTTCGAAATTTCACACGTATACCATGTACGTATCGATATATATGCATGCACATTTGCACATTTATCATGCCAACGTAGCCAACGAACTAATGATTATTGTTTTTAATTCAATGTAGTTACTAGTTATTCTTTTCAAGGTGGCTATAGCTCTAGGGATAATCTTCAAGTTCGTTTCTGGTCAAAGTCTCTTAGCGTTTGTGAAAAAAGGTAGGCAAGGGTGGCTGAGTGGACTCACCTTGAATTAACGTTCAACGGTAATGGAGTAACACTCACACATATTATTCCTAAGGACTAAGGACTTTTCGGTGAGCCGTTTGAAAAGCAAATTACAAAGTATTATTATTATTACCTATTACAATGTAAGGGATAAGTCGCTAGTAGTCGCTACTAATAATTCACCGTTTTGTACTAAATGATAGATAAAAAGTTAAAAGTTTGGCGTATTGACAATTTATCATTAGTTATATTAGCATTTGTATTTGTATTTAGAGAGGAGGACGGGCAACGGGTGAGAGCTATTTTTGTTTTTGGTAATTTAAGGGATGAATTAGCGAGAGAAAGTTTTCGGGATTTCGAAAGTATGTGGGTATTATCCTACTACTTTTAATTTATCAAGAAAATGTGTCAGCCAAAATTAGATGATTATTAGCTGTGCTCGTAATTAGTGATTAGGGTTTGGATGAAGCGTTCATAATTTTACTCATCACGAGGTATTTTTTTTTAGATGAAAGTGGTCCCGTTATTTTGAATTGCGACACGAATCTTATCCTTGAATGAGGTCATCTCATATGACATATCATTCCAAAGTCAGTTGGACTACGGGATCACTGTCTCTGATTTAATTAGTTTTTGCTTAGAATGTGTTTTTAGTAAAAGTTAATCATAGAGGTACAGGTGGTCATGCAAATTTCGTTTTCAACATGTGCTCATGGCTTGACACTACCAACAACTTTCAATCACTACTCGTTTGCTTGATCATCACTTCACTCACGTTTTAGCTCTAACTAATTTCATGCATGGAACAACATGAAAAATCGTCGATTTCTACTGTTCACGGTGGTTGCCTCATATTTAGTGATTCATCAAGCTCACAATCAGCTCATTCTCTGCTTGTTCTAGATGATGGTCAGTGGACGCGACCAGATGCAATATCCTAGTCATATCTCGAAAATCTCTCGATTCTTCTCCTTTGAAATATCCTCATTCTCACGTACTTAACGTACTTTCAAAGATAACATTGAACCCAAAAAATGCATTCTCACTGAATCTGTTTTTTTTCTCTCTCTCGAAATTGAGTAATAATATTATGGTTGACTTGTCAAGCCAAGTTCATGTCGATCGACATTCCATTGAAAACATGGAGGCGTCTAATTACAGAGAAATTTCTCCGCATATAAATCGTGCCCCTCAAAGTGACATCACGGAAGGCAAGAAAAAAATTGTGAAAGGAGTGCTGATCATAGTACTTGATACAACTTTTCAACATATCGGTCATGACCTAAAATTCGCTGTTTACATCATGCTTTTCACGCTTTTTAATTGATTTGATTTAATCAATAAATGTACAATTAGTAATTACAACGTTCGATATATCACTCCAATTAATGAAGAAAAAAAATGGTGTAACATGTGCAGCCATATTTTCATGTGATTCTCCACACCACACATGTGATGTGATGTCACTCCACTTTTAAGGAGTTTTAGAGTAATTAACCTCGAAAATAATAGAAGCATGCATGCTGTTTGGTTTTACACGTTAAGGATTAAACATAGGAAATCAGATTCCCTCTTACACAAGACGCCTTAGCAATGAGTTATTTGTCGAAAAAAGGAAAACAGGTAGTTAAACTCACCTTTCCGTGTAACAATGCATTTTGTCTTCACATGTTAAAAGACAAATCATTGACACTCTTTCCGGTTGATTGGGTTGGTTGTACACTACCAAGGATTTTAGGTATATCCTCTGCCTCTTTCTTTATACTCTTGCCTGATTTTATCCAAATTGTCTTTACCCTTGCTCACTTAACATTGTCATCTTGGCAAAAAGGTTTGCTCCTGCGTCTGTGCCTCTGCCTGTGTCTATATTAATTGCTGGCATTGTTTGAAAAGTGAGATTTAAGTGTGAGACTTAAGTGTGAGATTTAAGTGTGAGATTTTAGTATGAGATTGAAGTGTGTGCGTGCGTAGGAATCGAATCAGATTTAAGAAACATAAAGTAGCGCAGTATTCCTTCACCATTTTCGAGGCTTATTCAACCAGAAAATGAAGATCAGATTTCTTTGTCTTCTTTGTCGCATCATCGTCACACAGAGCTACCTGCTTCCCCCTTTCCCCTCCTACACAAAGCACTCGGTATTCTTTGAAGGTTTGTAAATACCATAAACAAAAAAACGACATGTCGTTTAATTCCCTCTCTGAGAGAGTACACACAATAATAATATTCCTGTTTTTTACTCCTCCCTCGGAGCTGTAATCCTCTACAATTTTAATGTAAGTAGAAAGCCCAAGGAGGAGGAGGAAGAAAAACATCTTTGCTCTACTCAATTTTTTCTTCTGTTCCCATATTGTCTCTAGAAATCTGCATTGAACCGAGCCATTATTTCTATCTGTGCATCACTCCTCCTCCGGGGAAATAAATACCCTGGATATTTATATCCTCTGTGAATCCTGTCCCTGAAACTGAAAAATGTTGAATGTATAACTTGCGTCATCCGACAGTCCCACTACTACATTTTCCCCATTTTTTTCCTCATGACTTCCTCCAAGTTGGAACCCCACAAAAATTAAAGTGCTGCGGAGGAAATCTGCTTGGAAACTTCCACTCTGCATGGAATACGTTTCCTTTAAACGCAAAAAAAACTGGGGGCTTCATTTGGTTGTAGTGAGCATTCAACTATTGAAAGTTTTTTCTTTTACTTCTTCTTCTGATTCTACTTCTTCTTCGTTTATTTCCATAAAACTTGAGAACTTGAGAGGAAACCAATATACATTTCCGCATTGTTTACTTATCCCTCTCTCTTCCCACTTTAATCTTACCAAAGAAAAGAAGAATTTAATTACAGTAGGGAATTCAAAAGCTTCTCGGCTCCCCTTCCATTTCTCCTCTTGCGGTTGGCAATTTGTTTTCCTTCTGTGAAATATTGATGCTCCCCTTATTACCCTGATGTAATGCCCGTGTGCCGTAATCCGAATGGAAGTCTCCATAATAACCAGTTGCTGCTGCTGCTTCTGCTCTTGTGGTGTACGTGTGTATCTTAAACTATGTCCAACTTACTTTTCTTTCACTCCTTCCAGTCCTTCCTCATATCTTCATAAAATATTCGTTACGACTATTGTAATCTCCGTCTTTTGTTCTGGAATATGAAATATGTATACCTAACTGCTCTCTTCAACCTACTGTGACTGTAAGAATCTTTGGGCGACGGCAATGGTGGTGGTGGTGGGGTTCTCGTCCAATGTTGGATGTAGTCTCAGCAGATAAATGTCCTCTGAAATGTGGAGATAACTTTCAAGAGTGAGTGTTTCATATTGATGTTCTCGAGGAAAATGGGCTTTAGTCTCTCACACTTCCTCTCTGTTGGAATTTAAATGAGAATAATTCTGTAGAGAATTCCCTCTTTCCATATCCTGGACCACCACCACCGTTTGAGTTTTTCTTGGCTGGCTCAACTTTCCGCATTTCATATTTTCACCAGGAATTTCCAGTCTCAAGCTTTCATTCAGTTTTGAGTAGTAGTAGTAATAATCGTCCAAGGGGTTTCCTCGCCTTCATTTAATATTCCATTAAAAGGCAACCACTGGCGACCAGGCACTGAGAAGGGATGACTTTTTGTGTAAAATAAACTTTGTTCACGTATTTTTTGCGGGGGACGACGATATGATTATTTAATTGTATGACTAATGGTACTTAAGTATATAGTACCGGTATTTTGAGGGGAAATTGTAATGGGATGGCAGTTATATTAGACCACCCACGACAGTAAAGTGGGTTGTTATTAATGTTCTCAACTCATCATATCAGGCTAACAACACTACAGGTGACTCTACGTTCCTCCCGGAAGTAATAAAGGAAAGGATTTACTGGGGATCTGTTAAAGTGATAATATGCATATTATTTTTGTTATTTTTCCTCCGGTTATTTCGTTGAGTATTTGCTTGCAAATACTGCGTAGCAGTATCGAATTACCACGAGTGGACCTTATCCCGGACGGATGCCTGTTTTCCCCCCAAAAGAATCGGGAGCAATTCAATCATTCAAGTGAACAGCCCCATTACAAAGATATACTTAATAAGAGGCACTCAACTTATTAAATATTCACTTAAAGATTTTATACACTGTATATTGGCGTGGGTTGGTGGTACATACTACATACTTAATAATCCTGTTCCGAGCAAATTTTCATCTCTGAAAAATTTATCCCTTTGAGGGTATTTAAAGTAAATAATGCGCAAACAGAGAGCTCAGAGAAGTCTTATAATAGCTCCTCGTTCAAATTTTCGAAATTCCAAATCTGCTTAAACATACATTTATTTGACGAAGGGAGCAAAGCAGGCTCTATCTTGGATATCTTGGCTTGTCTATCTTGTGTTTGTTTATTGTGTTGCTCATTTTCTGTTCGTCATTTTCCTCTCCCATTCCAAGCATTCCTCTCTGCTGGGTATTGTGTAAGCAAGGCATGCAAGGCAAGCAAAGCGCCCCTTATCTAACAATCTTGCCCACGCACACTTATTTACCCTCCGGATTAATTTTTTTTCACTTCATCCTTTGCGTAATGGAAGTTTACACAACTTTGGCTTTGACAAGACGGTTATTCCCTGGAAGTGGTAATGAAATGGAGACACAGGGATCATATTATTTCATATTATTTCGGTTTCCCTTTGATAACTGACTGTCTGCGAATTAATGCCATTCCAACACATTGCGTAAGACCCAGAAAAAACTAGAAACTTGTACAACTTTCCATCACAAAATATAGTTCCAAAACTCGGCACTTTTCCCGAAAACTGAAGTACCTACAAGGAGTATCTACAAGGAGTACCTAAGTACCTATACATGTTCCCATTGAAAAAAAAACTCTTGCCCCTGGAGATGTAGCATGTAGCTCTCAAAAATATTATTTATCAAATGACTTGAAATAAACCATTTAACGTTGAGCTACTTTCCTCTTGAAAGGAGGTAAAAGGAGAGACAGAGGGGAAATATGGGAGACGACAATGACATGAAAGCTTTCGGGTGATATGATGATGTTTGCTGGAATGAGGCTCCTGCTGCTGCTGCTGCTGCTGTGTGCGATGCTAAAGAATTGATGGGAGTGAAAGGCAAGAACAAGATGTTTCTTGCATCTTTTCTTCTCTTTTTTCCCAACGTGTTTTCAAAGTTATTACTGCCGTCTCCAGAGTACATTAGGCCTTTACTGGAGATGATGTACTTACCGCACTGTTGTCACGACGAAGGAAAAGGAAAAAGTTGGTGGTGGTGCACTGACTTTGAATCAGCTTCGGAGGGACACGAGCCTTTGAGGTTGGGTTCCGACGACGAGCAAGCTCGCGTTGAAAGTGGTGATGATGATGATGATGGAATCAGTTGTCATTTTTCGGGGCAATAGAAATATTTTTGCGATTTCTGGGCAACTCCCAAGGGCAACTCTGCATAGAAATTACTCCCATTAAGGCTCGTGATGGGTTTCATGAAATGTTGGGTTTCATGAAATGATGGGTTCCATGAAATGATGGGTTCCATGAACTGATGGGTTTCATATATACCATGGAATGGGGCATTGTGGTATTTCATTCAGCAGCAGCAGTTCTCGGGAGAGTCCAGAAGAAACACTTGAGTCCATTTGATGTTCAGATAAAGTAAAAAGATAGGAAAGAGGCTTCATGCCTGACTCGATCCAGGCTCATGTACCTGGGCTCTTCTGGTCTTCAACTTTCCTGCAGAAAACAAAGCATTTTCCAGCTCCTCAAATCCTCTGACTGGGATAAAGTTCCACGTCCTTCGTTCAAGTTTTCGCTTAGATTCACAAAATTTTAATAAATTCTCATTTAAATAATCCCAAATCCTTGAGAAAATACCGGCAGTTTCCAGCAACAGTTTCATTTTCCCCGACACACAATGTGACAGTCAACCTGCGACTTTGTGATATCCCCTACGCTTAAGCTAAAATCTCCGATGGCAGAGCCCCCGACCGAATGCTGGTATCCCAAAGTTGGGGTGATTAACACGAAACTTGGAAGCATTAAATATGAATGAGAACATTTTGACTGGGCTACACACATCCGTCACGATCCAGACGAAGGAATGATTATGTGCTTTCTCTTCTCTCACCAGAAATATGTCAGAGATTTTCTTCATCTCCCATACACTCCCATCATCTCCCTCCTCCGCTACTCCGTTGATGTGATATGTATGGACTTGTGTAGGATTTTCCGCTCGTTAGTATCCCTATTATATAGGAGGAAATAAAAGTTATTCTGTAATTGGGCGTCTGCAAGCTTTCGATAAGGAACTCCTACTGGATATTCTTCTTCTCCTTTTCCATTCTCTACAGCCGGGCAGGCTGGGGCTCTATATATTTCCCCCTTTTTTTCCTCCGCCCTCTCTGTCATTAAAACTACATTTACCGAGGGATCTTTGGATCTTTTTAGGTCCTTTTCGAAGTAAGGAGGCTGGCTGTAATATCCTATTTTCGGGGAAAAATTCGAGTTCACATATACCCATTTACCCGTGACAGATCACTGAAAAAGGTTTGTTAATAGGGTCATACATGAGGTTGTGATTACGGGAAACTAGTACATCCCAGCAAATTCATCTTCATTCTTTACCACTCGGGTCCCTCCTCCTCCATGTGTCCTATATATCTTGTCCCGCTTCGCCGCTTTTCACTTGAAATGTAGATGTCATTAGAAAAGCGAGAGAGAGAGAGAGAGAGTGAGAGAGAGAGAGCGAAAGAGGGAGAGAGAAAGAGAGAGAGAGAGAGACAGAGAGTGAGAGAGAGGTAAAAAACAGGGATCGTATAATTCAAGGTATCCCCTCTGGCTTTAATTTATCGCTATTTACACACGCCTTCCGAGTTTGATATTGAAAATATCAAGAAATTGGGAAAATGTCAGCTGCACAGTGTCTTCCTGTCAAATGCATATGGAAATCGGGCTCCTGGCAGTTAATTTCACTAAGGATAAAAGCGGACTGACGCCTAAAGAAAATGAGTGCTGCATAGTGCGTCACAAAAGCGTGAAGGGAAAGTCGCATGGTATGGTGGTGGTGGTGCCCAGACTCAGGGACATTATTTGATGAGGTTTGGAATGGATGTGTGTGGTGTTGTGAACTTGTGAAACAAGGTAATTATAAGGATTTACAACACGTAATGTTTATAGTTTCTACTACCACCCGTTTTTGTTGTTGGTTGCCCAGCTGCCAGGGAATGTCTAGGAATGTCTGGGAATGTCTGAATGTCTGAATGTCTCATTTATGCCTGGAGTGATGAGGATGCAAAATATGTTGGAAACAATGGTATAGCGGCTATGGAAATCTGAGTCTTTTATTGAGAAAACTCTCTGCCTCTTTTCGCATTACGTAACACTATGACAACTCACTCCAGCCATCAGCCACGACGGGTTCATATATAAAAATGTAAGTGTAAGGCAAGGGCACGTCACTAATCCTCCAGAGCAATACGTCTTTTCACATTTCGAATAAATGTAATTTGGTGAAAGCTGCTTTGCATCGGTATACGTATACGCGTATACCCTTTGTCATGTCACGATGTTTCCGGAGTTTCCTCCAACAACAAAACTCCTTCCGCTTCCAGTTCCACCTCCGACGAGACAACATGGACGACATGGACGTGGGGTAAATGCTCGCAAAATTAAAGCTGACAGGTAAAAGGGTCTTAGCTTTCTCCTAAAGACAGGCGGACAAGCCACTTGTGTCGGTGTCAGTCTTTCCGTTCGTTCTTCTAACGTTTGCGTTCTTGGCCATTCGGTGCTCTTATGTTTGTTGTTACCATTTTCCCCTGTAACATTGCGTTGCAATCTTAAAAACTACATCTGCTTCCTCCTTCTCCTCCTCCCTCGTATGAACTGAACCCGTACTGAGCAGCAGCATTCTTCTTGGAAAAAACTTTTTCGTTACTAATTCTACTTGACTAATGAACCAACGAGTTACATCGATCATCGTGTTTCTTTACATTTCACCGACCACATCCATGTAATTGACTTCTCTTCGTAACGTGGCTGGTTGGACATGAACAAAATAGTTTTCTAATGGGTTCCCCACTATCCCCACCCAGCAGTACAAGCAGCTCGCATTCCGACTATTCCGAGAAGACGCAAAATACGACGAAACTACTTACTACTCGTAGTAACTTGGTAGCTTACTTACTAGTAGTAGCTTGTTTACTTGAGTGTACTTCTTTGTAGCGATTTTGTTGGAAAAAAGTACGTAATAGGGAGAGGAGAGGAGAGAGAAAAAGTGCACAACAGATGGTAAAAAACGATTCAATCTACTCGAACTGATATGGTGCTCAAAAATCACTTTGACAAGTGAAAATCTTACCCATTGTACTAAGTATATGGCTTGTATATATGCTTGTACATATTGCTCTTTTTCGTCAGAAAGTCTCGGAGACAAATTTAATTAGATTTGCCAGAGGAAAAAACGAGAGGAACGTTACGAGAGAAAAAAGTTGCAGGAGGAGTTGGATGACACAATTCGCATTCGCATTCGAATTCGTTCGTACAGATAGAGCTTCAAATGGATCTAAATTCCCGAGAATACACAATCAAAGAGCAAAATCAATAAAGGATGCTGCATTGGAAATTGACCGTGATGAAGTGGTGACTACAACAAGTAGTAGCCCCAGTCTAGAGATAATTAATTAGGTATGCACGTGTCAGGCAGTGTCCTTACAGGCTTACGGTGTTAATAGTGGGTCTTGATATTGAAAATACCAGGAGAGTAAGAGTAGTTGTATGTAGGAAAAAAGTTGTGGAGCTTTTGTTCTTTTTCAAAAGTCGACCCATTTCCTGTTCAGGATCTTTGTTCTTAAGAAAGTGAAAATGGTGTGTTAATTCCCCTTCCGTTTCTCGCCTTTTCCAAAGATGGAAATAAATGAAGGATTACTTAAGTATATCTAAGAGAATAGCTGTCGTGTGCAGACAATATAATATGGCAATATACACATGAGTCATGAGAGCCTTGTGTTTGTCATCATGGATTCATAAAATATGTCAAATAGTTTCGTGGAATTCACAATGGAGAAAAAAAATTCCTCCAATTTCGCTGCCTTCGTTATAACATGTTATACCTTCATGCTATAACATAACATAACATGCTATAGAGTTATGCAACCTTATAGGGATTCGTTTCATGTGAAATTTATTCAGAGGCTAATGTAGCAAGCATTCTGTAATGTTGTTTAGAAATATGATACGAGAAAGGAAACTACGTAGATTGTCAAAATGTATTTTCCTATGAGGGAAAAAACTGTTTTAGACCTAGTTACATTTTAAAAGGCTTATACTATGCTTAACAATATGCCAGTAAACCTGCATTGAGATCTGTTTTTTAGCCTTGAATCCTTTGATACATCCAGATACTTATTCTTGCAGATTAGTAAAACCTTGCCCATAAAATTTTTTGTGGGTTAGGTTATTTGAGTTTTCTCAAACGAGGACGACGGTGCAGCGCAGCGTTGTTGGGATCATATTCTAATCTAAAGTGAGGGGTAATATAAAAATTTGTGTATTAGGAATGGAGCCAGCCACTAGAAAAATGATAGCCTCCCCCCGTCGCCATCCTCCTGGTTTGACTTTTGCTCAAATTGTAGAAAATCGGGTTATCGATTAGATTGTGGGAGAGTGTGGCGGCGGCGGCGGCGGGTGAATCAGGATGACATTGAACATAAATTTTGTAGTGTGGAGTTAACTTCCCCTTCATCCATCCGCTAAAGTATATTAATTAAGGGAGCTAAATAAGAAGGAGACCAAAGTGGATAGGCTTTGAAGGTGATACAGACAGGGCTTCCCTATTATTATCACTTTCTCTCATCTTTTAGTCACCCCCCCACCTCCTCACAGTGTGCATGTATCTCAACGTGACACCCGGAGAGCGAAACACTTTTCGGTTATTATTGACTCGATTTCAGAGTTGCCACCACCACCGATGAATTATGGTGAGCTTTTTGCTAGACGTCTTTCATCTCACGAAAAGTTTCCAATTTAGCCACCATACCATACCAACACCGTAGCATGGCATAGCATCATCCCATCCATAGCACATTTTGCCATGATTAACAACTCAATTAACTATATGTTTTCTTCATTTGAGCGGAGATTCCAGTCATGTATTCAGATCTACTACGGTAGGATGAACCTCATTATTGGATTTTCGTGTTGGTTGGGTGGTTGTGGAAAATGAGGGATTTCACAAATCACTGACTAATTTTCCTTGATGACTCTTCACATGAAAAGATCACTTCAAGCGTGTGTACCGTATAACCTGCTCGTACCCGACTAGTGACTAGCTCTCGCAAATGTTCTGCTTGCTCTTTATATTGAATGCGCTAAAAACAGTGCCACAAGTCAGTCATCCTCGCCGTACCCAAATCCATTTCCATTTTTACATTTTTTCATTTCTTGTCTCATCTCCACGTACATACACACGTTGTTGTTGATGTTGTTGTTGTTGTTGCTGCTTCTCCTTGTTACAGCCAATCTGCTATGTTTCCCAGGGTTTAACACCTTCGTTCTAAAAAGAAAAGGAACACAAGTGGGGATTTTTTTTTATTCGGTGAGGGAAAGCACTACCTACCACATTACACTTCTTCTTGTACATCAACGGTTTAAGCCCACACCGACCGTTTGATTCCTCATCCGTAGTGATCCGGTATAAACAAGAATTTGTACATAAAAAATAATGTTCCCATGCAATTTTCTGACTCCACAACTTTCCCTGAATACACAATTTTCTAGACTCGTCGTTTTTTTATCATCCACTTTTTCCGTTTTTCCATATCGGGGAAGAAGAAGAAGAAATATGTACATTTTGGGTCTCGCATGTTTGATTGCGGTTATATTACGCCTACTACGTGCCTACTACATACCTTTTTCATGTGGGAGAAGGAAAGAAAGAAAAAAAAGTTGTGAAGTCGTTTTCTCTTTTAAGGGCGAGACAAACAAGGAGTCCATACGCATATTGCTTTTGTGTCTTGTAGTTAGTTGGATGGGAAGGAGGCTTTTTTTTATCAAAAGGAGAAAAAAATGTAAGGAAAACACCACTCGTTTTCCCCGTCCTTCCAGAAATGGTCACAAAAGGAGTGAAAGACGAGAAGCGAAGGACAACGACAAGATAGATGAATTCCTCTTCTCCTTCTTCTTTTTTCTTTAAAGAATTACGATTTACGTTCCCATTGATATCGTGATATCGTGTTGGCGGAAAAGTGGGTGCGTGGGTACAATATGCTTGAAATGCTATCGGGCTCGGGCTCCGGCTCGTTGCGTTGTTGGCAGGTAGAAATATTCTTCTAGAAGGAAATAGGTATAAACAATTCCGAAGAAGAATAAACTTGGTGTGGGCACATTTTCAACATTCCCGTGGCGAAATTATGCGTACTCGTCCTTTTCCTTTTGTTTCTCCAACATTTTCCAACAATCTTGAATTGGGTGAAGGCATGATCGCATGAGTTACAAGTTGTTTTATATGGTTGAACGTTGAAAAAATGGTTGAGTGAATATTAGCTTTATATATAGTTTATCGCGGGTTTCATCTGACAGATGAAATTTTATTTGGTTAGAGAGAAAGTTGCTACCTCTTGAACCTCTTGAACCGCTTGAACCTCTTGAACCTTTTCCCAGCACATAGCCCAGAACATACTAGGAAATAGGCATTTTATCTCATCCTTTATCTTTTCACTTGTCTGGTTTCAGGATCTGCAGTGGACCTGCTAGCAACTACCTTTGCGTCACCACAAGCTGCTCCCCTTGTTAGCCAACGTCAGTCAAGCATTCCATCCCAGCAGGTCATAGTTCCTGGCGGATTTCAGCATCAATTGTATACAAACCAATACTCCAATCTTGGTGGCCTAGATAGTCGGAATGCTAGGCTGGTACAAACGCCAATCTCAATTCAGAACCAACAATTCTCCTTCCTCACGAGAGACCCTTACGCTCGGTCTCTATCGGGGAGAACGCCGACATCTGCTGCTGCTGTCCTGCCCTCAGCCAAGCCAACGGCAAGTCGCTCGCTGTCGCCAAACTTTGTCGAAATCATTTCCCCCACTCCTGAAAGGCTAGTGAGTAGTTTGACTAGTAGTCGCGGAGGTGGGAGCAGTGCTGACGGTAGCGGCGGCGGGTCGAGTGGTCAAATTCGGGGAGCAGCTTCCGGGGCAGCCCCGCAAATCTCTGGGAACGCTAGAAATTCGGATGTCCATTATGAGTATTATGATGACACGGACGGGGACGTGTTGTACCAGTACGGGAACGACTTTCCCGATCCCAGCGGACCATCTCCGGCTCTGACCAAGGCGAGAAATAGTGGACAATATTTTACCGAGATATCTCCATCAAAGCCGGTGACACCTGAGAGGAATGTGAAAAGCTCTATTCTCTCCCGTGGAAATCCTTCATCTGCAGCAGGCGGGAGCAAGCGAGAGCAGCAAACAAGGTATAGTGCTCCTTCATCATCTCTCTCGGCGGCCACTCCATCGGGAAGTTCCCAAGTGTCCAATAAATCTGCTCCTGGTCCTAATGGGAACACCAGATTGTTTCGTCCCAACCGGCCGTTCCCCTCGTCGGGATCATCCTCGTCAACGTCCTCGCAAGCCTCTCGAGAAACATCATCATCCTTTATTCCACTAATTGACGAGAGTGAAGAGCCCGAGCAAGGATTGGCGCTAAATGGTCGTAGTGTCCAGCCGAACAGTCATCGGGGTAATAGTTTGTCAGTGAGACCTCCAGTGAGTCTCTTAAGATCCACTACATCAGCAGCTCCCCCGTCAGCTCCAGAAGTCAATTCCTCTCAACAATCCGCTTCTGCTCCAGAGAAACCCGCTGTCCCTACCCGCATCCGGGGCCAGTACAACCGGTCCAGGGGAAGTGGAGAAAAGTCTACCGAGCGAAATGCATCCTCATCGAGCATCATCTCCAACAGAAAGCCGGCTCTACTCCGGGCAAGCAGCAGCAGCAGCGGGAATAGTTCTGGGAATCGACTCTCTGTCACCTCCCGACCACCTATAATCATCCGACCAAGGAATCTCACCAGAAGCAGACAGAACAAAACCAGGGAAGAGCCGGTTACTGCCTCTTCAACATACAGACCTGATCCGAATTTTGATCAGGCAGAAAGCGGGAGCATTGAGAATCCAAAGGCACCCTCCAACGCACTCCCTTCAGCAGAGGATTACACGGTTGAGTATGTCGAATATCCATTCAACAATGAGGACAACTCATCCGTAGTGGAGTACTATGAAGTCAGCGAGGAAACAGCTCAGGCATTACTGCGAAGAGCTAAAGCGAAGGCTAGCCACCGAAAGCCCTCTGATCCCTCTCCTTCCCCGGCTTCAAGCAGTAATGAAAGCAGTGCAACAAAAGTTACAGTCTCCGTGTCGTCGAGAACGAGCAGCACGACAACGAGCACCACGTCCTCCACCACTCCAGCCCCGCTTGGAGTGGAGAGCTCCTCGTCGGAAGAGAACGTCTCGGGTCAGATTGATCCATCTGGGGAGGTTGTGATTTCCGTGGCCACGACGAAAAGCGTCAGCGGAGTGAAAGGCGGAAAGGCAGGAGAGGTGACGGAAGTGCCGGTAACTATTACCACTCCCACGCCCCGTGTAACTTTCAGTCGTGCAACCGGCTCCTCGTTTGCCGTCGCCTCTGTTCAAACAAGCAGAAGTGTTAGTAGCAAAGGACAGGAGAACAGAGCGAGCAAAGTCATTCAGACGGAAGGTCTCAAAGATAATATGCCCTCTGGAGCGGAAACCGCTCCTGAGTACTATGAAGAGGAGTATACCTACCCGGACAACTATCCCGTCTTAAATGGCGAGCAGCAGCAGGGCACGTTGCAACGTCCCACTGAAGAACTGGAACATACGGAGGAGCTAACTCCACCAGAGCACTACAATCCAAACGAGTACTCTCACGAGAGCAGCGCTCGACCTCCAGCCATCACACCAACCAAGAGTGTCGTCCTTCAGTCAGACTCCAATTTTGCCAATGGGGTGGTGAAGGAGTCCTCTGAGTCTTCCACCGCTGTCCGCAACTCGGACGAGAGCTACGAGGATGAGTCGGGCAGTCACGCACCCCAGCCGAGGAAATTACCTTCCAAGAAAGGGGATATCCCACTTAGCCACTTTGAAACATTAGTTGACGATGTGAGTGAGCTTGAAGTGGATCACCCACTTCGTCCAGTGAAGCAGGATGATCTTGCACCGCCACCTCCTCCTCCTGATGGTGATGATGATGATGAGGCATCGTATCATGTAGCCATTCAGCCGTCAACTGCCATCCCAGCACTTGTAACTACTCCAACCACCACCACCACTACAACTACACTCCCTCCTCCGACTCCTAGCTCGACCACGGAAAAACCCAACAAGGATCCCACTAGCATTTTCTCTAGTATCAAATTTGCAGAAATATCTCCAGACTTTTTGCCTGCTGGATTTAAGCTGCCATCTCCCCCGGAACTGCCATCCAGCTCAGAGGCTTCCAGTAGCAGTAGCAGTACCACAACGACGACAACTACAGAAGTTCCTAAAGTAGGTGGGATCCAATTTAAAGAAATTGACGTTTCGTCCTTGCTCCCGAAAGGTTACAAACCGCGACCAGCCCTTCCTAAACTTTTCACAACAACATCCGCTCCACTGCTGTCTACCACCACAACCGAGAAGCCTAAAAGCCTGGATCCACTTGAAGCCATCAAAAGCATTGTGCAGTTCAAGGAAATTGCCATTCCTGGCTTAATTCCGAAAGATTACACAACTCCATCACCAAGTGAGTCACCTGAAAATATTAGTGCTCCCATTCTTCCTGGCATCAAGTTTGAGATACCTGCAAACTTGTTACCTCCTGGCTACAAACCACCAGCCGACTCCTCTGAGCCAGTTATCCCAGTCAAGTTTGAAACGCCACTTAATCTGCTGCCTAAAGGATACAGTCCTCCTCCTCCTCCTCCTCCATCTTCCAACGAGTCCAACGAACCGGCCGTCAAATTTGACTTCCCAGCCAACCTACTTCCCCCTGGCTACAAACCACCAGGCTCTGCTGTACCTTCACCACCAGGCTCTGCACCAAAGTCGGTCGAGGCTGTCGTTTCAACCACGAAAAAGCCTGGTGGTGTCGTCTTCCCCACGAAACCAGGTGGTGGTCGGGTTACACGTCCCACCACTACCGAACCTCCAAAGGGCGACACTCCTGTACCCCCTGCGGTTCGCATTGCTACTGGATGGCCAACCCGGAAAACAACAGAGTTTACAGGATGGCCCACGTCATCAACTACCCCATTACCTCCCACCAGTAGTACCACTACAACCACCACAACAGAAGCTCCCACTACAACTACACCTACCACCACCACCACGACGCCACCTCCAAAACGAAGTCCACCTGGCACTTGCCCTCAAGGTTTTTGCAAGATGGAGGCCACTATTCGAATTGTTGGTGGAGTCAAATGGGCGCCCGAGTTCCGGGACATTAACACTGACGAATTCAAAAACTTGCAAGCTACCGTCAAGCGTGAGGTAAAAGCCAAGGACTCCTAATCAAGCCCCCTTTATTTATCTGACTCTATGTATGTATTTAAACATCATGTATCTGACTCTATTTTTTTCCTCTTTCAGTTGGACGGCGCATACCGAGCCTCCGGGTTGGCTCCGTGGTACAAAAACGTTGAAATTGAAGCATTCAAGTGAGTTAATCACAATTTCCAACTTTATCATGTTGTGGTTTTTTTCGTTCGATCGGATCGGATCAGATCGAGAAAGTAATTAATGTCCAACTTGAAAGTTTCCCAAGGTTTTTAATAAGAACGTGGCTTGGAAAAGAAGTTGCAATCCCTGAGAATTTGACATTGAATATTTTATCTCTGGGCTTTGTGTGAAGTTCAGTTGTGTCTGTGTCTTTGAAATGAGAATCCTGTCAAAAAGTCATGATATTCCAGCCATGAGCACTTACCTTGGCATTGCTTCTTTTTTCTTTCAGTCGCGGAAGTGTCATTGTCGACTATTTCTTGCTCCTTGATGGAATCGACAGAGAGCTATCGTCAGATTACGTTGTTCGCCAGTTCCACAAGTCTCTCCTTGACTCTGCTGATGAACTCCCGTATTACGACGAGCCTGAAGCACCCGGCCAGCTCGTATCAAATGGAAGATTGCGTTTTGGTCGCTACACTATTGATCCTCGCTATACCGACTTCAAAGGTAAACCTACGTATTTACCTTTTGTTGGGTTATTAACGAATCGTGAAAATATTTGAACTAGCCTTTGACTTGGATGAGAGTAGGGAGTAGGCTTGAGTGAATTTTAATTTAGAGATATTTACGTATTTCGGTTTCAGTTGTTAACGTAACGAAGGACACTGGATCACTTGCCCAGGAACCGTTGATCCCACAATGGGGCATTGCCGTAATAGTCATTGGATTAGCATCTCTACTCTTTGTCATTATATTTGGAGTTACAGTCGTAAGTACTCATATTTTTTATACTACTACATACGCTGCTGCGGCGGCGCTTACGTTGTTATTGTTATATTACGCTTGAGCCACTTTTGTTTCCAGTTGGTAAATCGCCATAAGAATTCAAAGAAAAAGAACGCCGTGTCCCTGACCCAAGAGATGTTGAGCGAATTCAACAAGAGCCACATGGGCAGTGGAGCAGGTGGACTGGACAACTACGGGGCTGATGATCTCTACAATATGGATGACGTCTGGAATGACAAACAAATGGATAAGACGTTTGATAGGAAACCTACCAAAGTGAGTTTCATTTTAATGAGCCAAGTCTTTTCCCCGTGTTGACCTTTTACTTGTACTAACAAGAGGATTTTTCTTTTTTCCGAGGAACAGCGCTCTCAAGGTTCTGCAAAGGGATCCGCAAATTACAATATCTACGATAGTTGGAAGACTGAATGGAATGGCTACTATTACAATGGCAATTACTACGGGGATAGTGGCTACGCTCCAAGTCGTCGGAGGTCGGATTATGACACTAACTTTTAACAAAGCTTTGTTTTGTTGTTTATACATAAAATAACAGCCATATTTGACTTGTGGCTCATCAAATTTTTTCGACTGGTAGCTTATAAGATTTATATATTGTAAGAAAGCACACACACACACACACACACATACATACAATAAGCAACAACTGTAGTCATAATTTTCATGCTGTGTACATACACGATATTTTAATATTTACTTCGAAATATGTACATGAACCAAGTATATTATCAAGAATATTATCAAGAATATTATTATTATGATCAACTACTTATTATTATTACATTGTTAACTACTTGTGTAGAGAAGGAAGGATTCCAAGTAAGTAATTCCGTATAACAAGTGTCTCAACTTTTTCGAACTCGTCCGTTACTCAGCATATCATAATATTAGCCCGAGCAGACAGACAATATGACAATGACATTACTGAAGCCGAGCGTCGCGATGCGAAAAGAGAGAAATGCAGTTTCAGTCAGTCTGTCTGAGCCAACAACCCCAACAACCCTACCTTTCCCAACACCAAAATGCTAACAATATTATTATTAGGTTTTTGGTAAGTGTGTACTGTGTACTGAAAGGGAACGACGACAACGTCATAATAAAGCAGAGCAGAGGTGTAACGTACGATATTCTAGTCAATTCATTAAACAGCCTAATATGCTTATTGTATTTTTGTGTGTTTTGAACTCCATAATTACTAGAACTGAGCATCCAACATTATAAATAAATATATATATGTATGTAAAATATTTTTTTTTTGTTTTTAACATGTAAATCTTAAGGGATATTATTATGTTATTAATGTACTTGTGTGTATATGATGAACCCACATTCCACATGTGACAAAAAGGTTGGTAAAACAACCGAGCAATTCATGCAATTCAGAGTAAAAATATTTTAAACAAATTGTTTTGATCCAAAAATCAAACACTGTGACGATAACCACTTACATGAGGTAAATAAATCCGTATAATCATAATACACGTATCTTTAACTAAGTATTTCATTCATGATTAGCTCACCAAGCATAGACATAATTCATCATACAATAGGCATGATTCATTGACCAATTATGACTAAATTCATACTTAGTAAATACTTAGAATTAGTAGTAAATTGGTTGTAGATCTATAAGTAGAAAGGCAGGAGCCGCAAGTTTTCATGGCAGCTCTCCTTGATAGATTCACCGGTAATGTAGGCCAACTTGTGGGCATTTTGACACACTGATGGAACCGAAATAGTCCCCATCCAGTTGTAATAGTTGTGACATAATTTGTAGCTAAGAATATAAGCAGTACTTATGATTAGGAAATTAGGGCAATTATTGTTAATTGTTAGTGTGAAAAAAGACTGTGTGAAAAAAAGACTGTGTGTGTGTTATAAAGCATTATATTACGTGAATTGCTGCATCCTGCTGGGGGCTAACCCGCTCTCGTCCAAGATGATGTTGTAACTTGTTGGGGACACGGTCCCTTGCCGGGCAATTTGAGACACCAAGTAAAAGTCATACCTACAATTACAATACCAGGCAAATATTTTTGGAGTTTGACTGGGATCGGATATTGGGATTCACAATAAAGTTGATATACTTACCTGTAGGGAAGTGTGATCACATCATCAACGACAGCACCCGGCCGGGGATTTTCGACTCCAACTCTGGTCTCTACCATAAACCTGGTGTTGATTCGTTTAGTCACAATGATATATGACAGTTTTGGAAGTTCAGCTCCGCTTCTGTTGTACATGGACTGAATGACCCCCTAATAATAAACGATCAACGATAATTAATGCAAATTAAAAAAAAAGTTCCTCAAAAAAATAATAAGTGTGCTTACTTGAACCTTTACCACCTCAACCTTATAAACCAGGTTCACCTGGCCATCACCGACACCATCCCGATACAACATTATCCTCTCGGGTAATCGTCCATTGGCTTTTTTATATTCCTGGAGGCATTCTGCGGGTGGGGTTTTTAATCCAATAACTATCAAATGCAACTAAATCAAAAGTATTGAGTAATATCAAGTATTTGAGTCTACTTTCAACTTGCGTCCCCATGTTACTACAAATTTCTTCACGATGAGCATGCCGCTGAACGAAACTGCAGCATTTGGACAGTTCAGAATTAATAGTTGCCACGATCGCTCCAAAGCTGCTCCCCTGAGTGCCCGCAGAATGATACACGTCGAACCCGATCACACAGAGGTTTCTCTCCTAAAAATTACCAGGCAAAGTATTTAATTACTTGGGTTTCAAAATAAATTAACTACTAAGTATTTGAGAATGAACGACATTTGAGGAACGCATTGTTTTTAAGTTTTTAATGTCAAGCTTTCGGACAACAACTGTGACCTTCATCAGGACAAATTTGAAAATTAGAAAAATTGGATACGTTACAATTCGAAAAATCTAGCATTATGATGAAAATAATAATTCAAGATTATAAATTAACTACGGTCTACCTTCAAGGGGTTCTGTACAATCCACGGGACGCCACCAACTTTGCAAGACATTTGAATGGCGATTTTTGTTGCCACCGATAAGCCCTTCTTGAGATTCTTTGCTAAGCAACACTGTGAGGGAACTGGAAAATCATGACAAAATACCTCCAATTGATTAATCTGTTCTACGATTTCTACGAACGCTACGCTACGATTTCTTTATCCTTATTATACTCACGGCCATATCCCCTAGTTATCGTGTCCTTGATCATGGTGTAAAGTTCCGGTTTGTCAGTTTGCAAGACTATGAAAAAGAGGGAAACTCTGCCACACTTTTCATTCATCACCTCTTTTATCTTTTCCTGGTATGAATTGAATCCCAACTCCCTGCCAGTGCGAACACATACTTTTCTGACAAGGAGGACGAAAGGTGATACATGTCATCAGCAACCAATGACCAGCCATAACTGATATGACTCATAAATTCTTGATTTTTTGTTTTGTAATTGCAATCACTTACATTGTTGGCCTGTCAGTTCTGAATCCCATGGGACGGTTTACTTTCTCCATGTCGGAAAGAAACTTTAAAAAGTCCTCTTGATAACTTTGAGCAGGGAGAATCACTACCCAATCTTTCAATTCCTTTGGATCGTGGAGTCTGCCTACACAGTATAATCCAACTACATGTAAATAAAGTTTCGCACACCTATACTTACTACTGAACCTACCTCTAGCCACACCACCCTTTGAAAATTCCAGACTTGTGTAGGTTTTTCCTCCAGCCAAAATTTTCTCTTCGGTCAGCATGCGTCCCTGCATCCGGAGTAACTTGTCCTGAAAGTGTATCCTCCATTTGTCCATTTCATGTTTGACCTGATATTTGATATTATTAATATCAAAATATATCAAAATGAAAGCATTAATACGTAAATATTAAACTTTAATACCGCGCCGTGTTTGTCAAGTGTTTTGATAAAACTCTCCAAGGTGGTCACTCGCCTATGGGGTTCCACAAAAATGACCTTTCCAATTTCCTTCATCAAGTTGAAGTTGGATCTCATGGCATCTGTGAGTCCAGTGAGGACGCAGGTTTCAGGAACAAGAATGATTGACTTTGCCTTCTTCATGTCCAACCCAAACCTTCTGATATCTTTCTCTTTCTGAGCGGCTTCCAACAAAGGCTGCCTTTCGTTTTTAATCTTGATCTGGTACTTGGTTTCATAGTACTTGATGAACGACATCCGCTCCCCATTTTTGCCTTCAAATGTATGTGTTGGGTTCAAGTCCCAACGGATCGCCTGAATTGGATAAGTTCGGTTGTTGTACGTCGTCACCACAATTCTACCTTCGATCTCCTCAGCAATCCGTTTTTGTTTCTTATCCTCTGTCGGCTCCAGGCTGGCTCTGCTCCTGGCTTCGGCAATATGGTCCAGCACGCTCTGTGTTCGTATCACTTTACTCACATTCTCCACATTCAAGAGCAGCTTATCCTCGTGATATCTCAGGGAGGTATTAAATCCTGGCCAGACTGCCAACTTGAATTGGGGGAACGAAGTTGCCAGGGTAGGGTCAAAGTGCTTCCGACCAATTGGAACCAGTTTGCATGACTCCATGCATTTCCGAACGAATATGTTGTAAATCTGGATGCATTCCGGCTCCCCCGGATTTATTGCTTTGTGGGAGTCGATAATCACCTCAATCTGGAGGTTAGTGTGGTTGTCCGTTGCCGTTAGAACCATTGGAATCTGGGGTAGTTGCTCCACAGTGAAGAGCATTAGTCCATCAAAGATATTGGGCGGTAATTGGTTTACCACTAGCCTGAAAACTCTCTTCCGCTGAAGGGTCTGATCATCGTCAAAGGGCGGATTGAAACTGACTGCATACTGGTGGATTGCCCAGTCGTCGGCGAGATTCGCTTGAAAATAATTTGTGACCAAGTTTATGGTCGTCTCTGGTGTCTTTGGAGCCGTTTTGCATGCCAGGCCCTTTGGACGCGTAACTTCATAGACCACTCTTGACAAAGACCTGGAAGCTCCTGCGAGATTTTGCGGGAGCGCCAGAGCAGCCAGCTCCTTAGTGGCCGATGCTACTACGGAAGCTGTTGGGGTTGAGACCAATTCCCCCGATGGTGCAGTAGGAGCGGCAAGTCCATGTCCAGCCAGCTCCTTACTGGGCGCGGCGGATGAAGCTGAAGCTGTTGGGCTTGAGACTAATTCCCCCGATGGTGCAGTAGGAGCGGCAAGTCCATGTCCAGCCAGCTCCTTACTGGGCGCGGCGGACGAAGCTGAAGCTGTTGGGGTTGAGACCAATTCCCCCGATGGTGCAGTAGGAGCGGCAAGTCCATGTCCAGCCAGCTCCTTACTGGGCGCGGCGGATGAAGCTGAAGCTGTTGGGGTTGAGACCAATTCCCCCGATGGTGCAGGAGCGGGAAGTCCCTGTCCAACTAAAATCAAGAGGTTGGCACTAGACACTTGTTGAAAGTGATATAAAAGAAATAGTCACCTAATACACATGCATCTTACCATTGGCGTCACTTGAAGTAGTAGTTGCAGTAGTCGGTGGTATGGTGCGTCCCGCAGTTACGCTAGTTGTAGCCGGGGCAAAAGCTGCGTTTCTGGCTCGCGCTCGGCCTCTTACCGGGGGAGGTATCCGACCCGAGTCTGGAGGATCCATTAAGTATTTTTTCAAGTGATGGCGGATTTGATCAGAGTTAAAATATTTTTAGAGAAAGGAGAAAAAAATCTTCATTCCTCACTGTTTCGACGCTCTAGCAAGACTGCTCTGAAGGAGTACAGAAGCGACAGAGGCAGTCAATCTTACCCCGGCTTGTGATTTTCCGTTTCCGTAAGAAATTGCAACTTTTGGAGCCCAGACTCCTGCCGGTTTGCGTCTCGTTGTTTTAATAAAAGCTCCAATTTGAATATCAGATATGAGCAGCAGGGATGAAGAGTGAGGAGGACGTTGGTAGTGGAGCGAGTGGACCAAGTTATCATTAGTATTTACATGGGTAAAATCGGAGGGTAGGATGGACGTTTAATGCATTTCAATTTTTTTTCATCCAGGTTGCATACAGGTGTTCATTCGGTTCATTTACGCAAATCTTGCCAAATCGCCGCCACTCGTCTCGTGTAGATAATTAAAGTTGAAAGTGAGAGCATGAAAAGGCAAGCTGTGTAACAACTAATTTTAAGGTTCTGTCTTGGAATATGTGGAGATTGTGATTTTTGCAGGAGGAGCAACAGGCTTTAATAAAATGGGATAGAAAAATGGGAAAATAAATATTAAGCCGTATAAGATATGCATATGCTCTTGTTTTAGGCTCAAAAATAATACTTGAGAAATCAGTTTAATGGTTCATGGTTCTAGGAAAAAGTATTTATATTTTTGCCATTGTTTATTAACGAGAATAAGCGTAGGTAGGTACATTGTGCAATTTTGCTCAGCTTGGACATTCATTCATTTTAGGTACATTCATTTTAGAAGAGAAAAATCTCGACGTGGTCGCCAGTCGGCCAGCATCCTCCGTCCATGTGAAAGTGCGCAGTTTCATTTCTACTTTCATGCATAGTAATCATCAATAATCCTCAGGTCGATTTGAATGTCTGGTTGATTTTCAAATGGCCCTGTCGACTTGTACTCATTTCTAGATTCAAGCCTTGTTGCATTTTTCTCATATAGGAGAAGTGTGGAATTGTGGAAGTGGCAGAGAAATGGGAATGGGAATGGGACGACAAAAGTTTGCCTCGCATGGGCTGATTCATGTGAATATGAAAAAAACTTTGTCGTCGTTCTATGGAAGTGGAAGTGGAAAAGAGCCATACAAATGCAAATACAACGAGACGATAATCGACTTTTACAAGGGAAGTACGAGACGAGATAATAAAATCGGGTCATTTTTGGTAAGTAAGGACCACCCGTCCGCCCGTCGCCGCTAAACCTTGAGCAAATATTTGCCACACTTTTTTGGCACCTTTGTAATGAAATCCTCTGATTCTCCAAGGCAGGAAATGCAGGCTTTGCGAGTTTTATTAGCCTGAAAAAAATATGTATAAATATGTAAAAGTATGAAAACGCTTCGTTTTATAAGATGCCAGAGCAAAAATTGTTTTTGAACAAGGAATCACGGGATTGCGCAACTGAATTTAACAAAAATTATGGCTGGGACTCCTACTTTGACCTTGGGAAATAATGCAACGAGGAAAATTATCCATATTATCCAAAAAATTATCATGATCAATATGATCATGATCAGATTATTAAGTATGAAGTATATGACTTATCGGGTCGGCGGCGGCGGTAGCATTCCTGCTTTATTATGAATGACAAAGTATAATATAGCTCAATCTCGCGTATCATTAGCGGTAGATACCTACAAAATTTAAGAGGCCTATGATGCCTGCGCCTGCCTGTCAATTTTTGTAAAGGAAATTTGTCGAAATTATTTGACGGTAATTAATGTATTAGGGCACTGGTATCACTGGTATCATCATCATGACATCACATCATAATAACATCATCATTGTAGATTAGACTCAGGAAACGTATTCCATAATTACTATTAATATATTGTTATCCTCATTCCGTTGTTTGTTCCTCTGTATGTTTTTACAGACAGACAGATTATTTTTCGCTTGGTACGTGCTTGATATGATAACTGATATGTGGGGATAGCTGAAACGAGCCCAGTCCGAAGACAGCGCCTGCTCAGCCTGCTGCACCAAAGAAATCCACCATTGGCAAAGGAGTCCACATGCACATTGGACAGCGATCTTCAAACCCTCCTTCCTTAGTAATAATAATATAGGATTGTTTTCATATACTGAAAAAAGGAGACTCTCCTTCCTCTCCTCTTTTTTCATTCGCTAATATGCACAGGTGACACAAATATACCATAATTATGACGTGACTTGGTTAAAAAGGAAATATACATATATATAGGTTAGTAGCCATCATCCATCTTCATTAACTGACAGAGCTGTTAGAGACAGAGGAGCCGTTGGGGGGATAAATAGAATGAAGACTGAGGCAGCAGAGCAGCCCTTTTCCAATAATCAGTCTAAAACTGAGAGGTCGGCGGCGGCGGCTGGAGGGGCAGGGGAGTCCGATGTCAATTCGTCGTCGACAGCCTACACGCCATGGCAGAGGACGAAAAGGTCATGGGCCGAGCTGCGGGACGATGTCAGGGATATCCGGAGACGACTGTGGAGCCTTGGCTCCAGAGTTCCTCACTCGTTCACCTTTCGCAAGATGGTGGGGAAGACGAGAGTTTACTTTATGTCAAGTCCGCCGAACTCTAGAGATAATTCCGTATTCGCAATTGATGTGCCAGATGAGTGTCCACCGATACTGGGGCCTTCAAAAGGAGATTTGCGTTTTCCATGGATTCAAATCATTGCGTCTGACTTCCAGGTCAGGCTAATAACCTCAACCTCTCGCTTCTCATAATAACACATATTAGACCTAATATACATAATCATAAAATATTCTACAGGGGAGCACTCCACCGACCAAGGAGGAATTACTGATGATGGAAAGGAAACGAATGACTCCGACAGGGATTTCATCGTATGAGTTTCACGAAGAAAATGCCAAATTTGTGTTTGGTGCCTCATCCTTCTTGTATCAGTGCATTGATTATAATAAAGTATGCGATGCAGGCCTGCTTACAAAAATTACCTAATAATAATCATATAGCGACTGCCTGACTGCCCTGCCGTATTTTAATCGAGCAACTCTTGTTTTCTTAGGACTATCCTCTAACTCCAACTGAAATAAAAACTCCTAAGACTTATGGTGCCAGATTGAATGCTGAAATATGTCCCAGTAATGCTAATTTGATAGCGTTTGTAAATAATGGTGATTTGTGGGTTGTAAATAGTTCTAATGGTGAGTTGACATAAGAGAAAACGCTGTTGAAAAGTCTCATGCTAACGGTAAAACTCTAATGATCGATCTCACTCAGGATGCGAGGTTCAACTAACATTTACGAAAAGCGTTGACGGTGGAGTGGAAAATGACCCTGTGAGTGCCGGTCTACCCTCGTATATTATGCAAGAGGAATTCAATCGATTTCAGGGATTTTGGTGGCAACCGAACTGTGATATACGTAATGATTATACATTATACATGTTTTTGTTGTTGATTTCCTTGCTTGCCAATTTAAAACCATCCATCAATCCCATCAATTGAAAATACCAATTTTCCAGAAGACGACCGTGTTTACCGAATTCTGTACGAGGAGGTGGACGAGAGTGACGTTAATCTTGTAAGCCTCTTGACACTGCCAGGTAGAGATCCAGAAACTTACAGATTTCCTGTCCCGGGCTCACCCAACGCCGTGTCATCATTGAAGTTTGTGGATTTTGAGCTTGACCTCAACGGCCAGATTCTAAACGTGGTCTCCTACGACATGATGTATCCAATTCAGAAAATGTTTCCCTGGGTAGAGTACATTGTGAGGGCCGGGTGGACTCCTGATGGAAAATAGTAAGCTTGATAATAGTAACTGATTGATTTGTTGCTGAATAACTGATTGCTTACTAATCGCAAGTATTGATATTATACTTTTTCTCAGCATTTATGCCCAATTGCTAAACCGACAACAGCAAAGACTAGAATTTGTGCTGATCCCGTTTTTACCACGGGCTGTAGTTGAGAGAGGAAATGTAGAAGGTTTTGACTGGCCGTCTGCCCCGGCATATGTTTTATATTCTGAACAAACCAATGTTTGGATTAATGTTCACGACATTCTGTCTTTTCTTCCGTCCGGCGACACCAATTCAGTTGTCTTCCTGTGGGCAAGTGAAGAAAGTGGGTATCGTCACTTGTACATTATTAAGTCTGAGTTGAGACCAGCTCTGTCGCACAATTGGCCGAAGGAAGTGTCGCCAGGTGAGCTTGCCTTGCACCAAGTGTTCATCTTATTTGCACTAATTTGACTCTAATTAGAAACTCTGCCTGTCTGAATACGTTTTCAGCTTTGTGTCTATCTCCAAACATTTTGCTAAAAGCACCGCTTACCGGTGGAGACTGGGAAGTGATGAATGCACAAACAGCCTGTAATTTCGAAATGGGGCTCATTTTCTTTATTGGACTGAAGGATAGTCCCATCGAACGTCATCTTTATGTCGTCTCTGTCCACGCTCCGAAGCAGATCCGAAGACTAACTCCTCCCGGCTACTCGTACACGGCGTATTTCAACGCAGATTGCACATTTGTAATACTTACATATAGTAGTACCAAAGTTCCACCGGTTTGTCAGCTATTCCGAGTCAAATATAGCGACGCCTCAGTTTATGGAATAAGTCTGGAAGCTATCACGAATTTAAACGAATCCCCACGTAAGAACAACGACGTTACGTAACATAAAAGTAAGTACTAATCTCTAACGATTTTATATTATTACATTTCAGAAATAGACTCTGATTTCTCGTTTCCTGAGATATTCACTCATCAGTTGACCAGCGGGGAAACACTATATGCCATGATATATAAGCCATTTAATTTTCAACCCAACAAACGATATCCCACGGTCCTGAATGTGTATGGAGGTCCGGAGGTGCAGTTGGTTTACAACTCCTTTAGGGTGAATTGTTATAATTTCTTTCAATACGACTCGGGACTCATTACTCATTAGTTGTATTGTACAATTACGTCTGTCCTAGGGTACTGGTCAGTTTTGGCTGTATTTATTGGCCTCGCAGGGCTACTGTGTGGTTGCGATCGATTCCCGAGGCTCACATCATCGTGGCGTCCAATTTGAAGGCCATATTCGAGGGAAAATGGTAATCAAATCAGAGTATTAAATTAAAAATTTACCGACTATGAGTTAATATGACTGTGGTACATATATTAAGGGTACTGTGGAGCTGGAGGATCAGGTGGAGGTGCTACAGAATTTGGCATGGCAGAATCCGTACATTGATATGGATCGAGTTGGAATCTATGGGTGGTCGTACGGAGGATATTTAAGTTTAATGGGTCTCATTCAATACCCACAACTATTCAAGGTTGGATGGTATTCTTGTTGCAATCCACCCTCTCATCTCATTCCACATTTTTTAACACGACTTTTGTTATTCTAGGTTGCTGTAGCCGGAGCACCCGTGACGAGTTGGGAGCTATACGACACAGGCTACACGGAGAGATACATGGACCTGCCCGATAAAAATCCGGCCGGCTATAAACTGGGCTCAGTGCTATCCTACATTAATCAGTTTCCGGATGAGGAAGACCGTCTGATGATTGTGCACGGATTGAATGACGAGAACGTGCATTTTGTTCATACAGCAGAACTCCTTAATTCTTTAGTTAGAGCGGGCAAACCATATCAGTTACAGCTGTACCCCAATGAGCGACACAGTTTACGGAAATTAGAAGCAAGTGAGCATTACGAAACAAACTTCTTAAGCTTCCTCCAGCGTAAATTATAATCCAACAATAATCCAATAATTTGTTAGGGGTGTAATTATTATAATGTTTAGTCTAGGTATATACTCAAGGAAGTTTTTAACGTACGTGCTTTACGAGCGAGCGAGAACCCTCAAAAAAATGTTCAGACAGACTAGCTAGGTAATACGGGATCCGGGCATTTTTTCCGTGACAAGGGTTTTCCGCGGGTACCTTTTCCGTGACTTTTTTTCCATTTTCCAATGTCGAAAATTTTGCACAGGACTAATTTTCCAGGACATACGTATTCCACAAAAATATTTTCCACAATAAGGTTTGGGTCCCCACTCTGGGGGGTTTCCGTTACCCAATTTCAACGGCGCATTGTTCCTGAGGCGACATACAGCACAACCCTGGAACTCAACGGCATCAAATTAATGAATTATCCCGAAATTTTACTCTGGAAAATGTGTGGAGAATTGATTGTTGCGGAAAATTTATCGCGGAAATTTTCTCCGTGGAATAAACCACCTTTTGGAAAACTTGGCGTGGAAAATTCGCCCGTAGAAAACCCTTGTCACCGACAATATGTCACCAACCCAATCCTACTTTTGACCTTGATTAAATTTTAGCTTTACCTGTGTATAATGTTAGACTACAACGGACGGAAACGTTCTTGTATGGTGGAAACGTTGTTCGAAGAGTAAACTTTTGTACGAAAAACTTTTATATTCAGATGAGATTTTTAAATTACTACACCGAGAAGTGCAAGTTTTAAACACACATTCACTCACTCACCTTGAGTTTCATCTGCATCACTATGAGTTTATTGATGTACCTTTTTGCTGTAACCATTTATGTATTGTTCGTAAAGGTGAAAGAAGCCCCTATTTTTAAGCGATACTAACAGTGTTTTAATTTTTTGATCTGTAAAATGTACTTTTATTATCATCATCATCAATGAAATTGGATGAAATGGATGAAATTGGATCATGGCAGAGTTGGATTATTAATTGGAATAGCTAAATGAAATGACGAAAAATGACTTTCATTGATACATTATTAGTCTGTGTCCGTGTTCTTGAAGCAATATGTTCACTAATAATGTTTTTGACAATAAAGCATTGGCATAAGTGTTGTCTTTCCTAGAAATGCATGTCTTTATTAAACAAGTTTACGGACTCAGAAGTCCATACAAGAAACGAAAATTCACAACTAAACATTTTCAATAATAGTTCTAACAAACTAATCATGTGTAAGTAGGTAGAAAGCCTACCAATTTTGCAGAATCCAGAATTTTGCCAAATCTAAGAGCATTTAGCAATTAAACCCGATATTGGCAATTCCCAACCATTGGTCTGTGGGTCCCAATTAGTATTTGCCGCGTCGACGTTATCGTGGTTAGTAGCAGGGGGAGGCGGAAGAGGAGGGCTTCCAGGAGCATTGTCAAACGCTGTTAGAGGTGATTGAGGCATCGGGGCTGATGGTGACAAAACTGGAGGTAGAGATAGGGCAACTTCAGTTGATGACATCGAGAAAGACATTGATGGAGTAGAGAATATGTCATCCAAATCAAGGTCTGTCGGACTCGGCGATGGAACTGGCTTGGAACTTGAGGAGGGGGCAGAAGTTCCCGGAAGTGGAGCAGCAGCAGCAGCAGCAGCAGCAGCAGCTCCTTGCTGAAGAGGTAAAGTCGGTGGTTTTTCTGTTCCCATTACTTCAGTGTACAACGGCGTTCGGTTTTTTGGGTATACAGTGATTTTCTCACAGCGGATCAAGTGTTGCGCTGGAATAAGATGGTATCATAACATTACATGGTATCATGACAAGTTAAATTATTAAGTCACAATCACTCACCCAATTTGAAAGGATTCAACGACATGAAGCCACATTTGCATACAAGAGGTTCTTTAAGCGTTCCAGGGCTGCTAGTTGGCATTCCTGGTTTAATTCTATCCGAATTTGGAAGATGATTCCGCTGGTGATGGGCATCCATAGCTGCTTGACAGGCTGTGACGTATCGACATTTGGTACACTTAAGGCGCCCACTGTAATTCCACAAATAATTCCACACGTTAAGATTTAGGACTATAAGAAATCACAGAACAGGGCGTAGCGTGATAATCCTTTCTTACATGAAATGATTGGGTATAGCGACGTCCATTGAGCACTCAGCACAAATTGCTTTCCCCTTTTCCGTAATTGGTATGTTCATTTTATACTTTGAGCCACCATATCTTTCATTCGTATTTATAGGAACGGAAAAGGAGGTATTGAGCGTGGATTTCGAATCAAGATGCCTTCTTCTTTTCTGAGTTGAGTTTTTGTCGTTTAGCAGGAGGAATAGCGGCCGACATGAGCGACTTAATTGGAGGCAGTCGGCTGGTTGGTGGTATGGCCATCATAATATTTTCCTCTTCTGAGGCTTCATAACGAAGCCAGAGAGAACCAGCGGTTGTATTCGACAAATGAGCTGTTAAATGATTACGCAGGTCGATATCATTTCCAAACGACAAGACACATCTCTCGCATTTTTTCGTTCGTCGTAACTGATGGCTCTGAAACGGGATGATGATAAAAGGTTTACAGGTATTTTTAGTTGTTAGTCGTTGTTGTTGTTACTTGATATGGTTTGATTATTACTCACCTGAAGATGGACAACTATCGTCTTCAGAAAGGCAAACGACTTGGCAGATAATACTTTCAAACAATAAGGGCACATAACGTAGCCAATTCCGGCATGAGCCTGTGAAAGACAAAAAGAACATAACAACAACAATTGGGTTGACAATGGGAGGAATTTAGAATGTGGATTCTATACCTGAAAAAAATGATCGATAATTTCATAATGAAACGAAGACGAATAACAACAGACATCACAAGTATATGGACTTTCAGCCTCCACGTGAAAGTGCCACATATGTATAACCAATTCTTCCTCATTAGGAAATGAATCCTGACAAATTCGGCACCTATACTTGACTCCAGTCAATGTGTGAGTCTAAAAACATCAAAGGTTCGATTATGAAATGGTTTCCAGTAATAATGGTTTGAAATGACAGTGATTCTCTTACATCACGAATATGTTGCTGCAGTCCTTGGGCACTCCCCTCCTCTTTCAAACAGTAGTTGCATAAAAAGTTTTCGGAGCCTCTTCCAAGTGAGGCGACATGGACGATAATATGTCTTATGATCTCGCGATTGGAGGTAAAGGTTCGAACGCATAGTGGACACTAGGAAATATTGGTTCAATATCCAACATAAGCCTGACTTGTAAATCAATTGAATCGATTAAATTGAAATGTACGTTGTACCTTTAGATTTTGACTAAAAACAGACTTTGACCACGGTTTGGGAGCCTCTGCGCCAATGTGCCCATAATAAAATTTCTGCAACGATAGTTCTTTTCGAGGGGCAGTTGCATAAAAGTTCTTGTAGTAACTTGTGTTACTATTTGTTGTTTCAGAAAGCTTTCTCTTTTGTGCTCCCGACGAGGTTGCAGCAGGTAGTGGCTGTTGCACCGGTTTCGGAGGTGGAGGAAGTATCGGCGGAAGCGCTGCAGGAGGAACTGGATTTTTAGCTTCATCCTTCATCAAGTGACGTATACATTCACGAATGCCCGGCTCGTTTCGTAATGTAATGGGAATAGTATTTTGTGGAGATCTTCGGACTTGCTTTGTGTATGACCAGTCAGCAAATGGGTTTTGGTTAATTTTGTTCAAGCGATTAATCAATGGCTCGCCGAAATTCCACTTGGTGATGGCTGCAACGTGATCCAACATGTTTTCGTAGCTCTGAAGAACGTTTTGCCCATATGTTTCTCTCCAACTCAGCTCATCCAGGAATTGCTGGACGATGCTCTTGCTTAGCACGCTCAATGTGCTCTGGAAAAATAACAATGTCTAGGTAAATATTTACTTTGCCGAAAACACTATTTTTCGTATTTACAGAAAACGAACCACTTACAGAAAACATTTTTGGAACGACATGTCGAAGATAGTTCATCACATTGGAATTGGTTGGGGCATTTCTCATCAGGTTTTCTCCGCATTGTTGAACATTCTTGAACCCAAGCTCATGAAATAGTGCCTAGACAAACAAATTTCAATTGATCATTCCATTTATTTCTTAAGGATTTTAAAGAGACAGTCGAGACAGAGGACCTTATCGATAATCCCATCCACCAGAAGTATACTCCGTTTATCCACCCAGTGTGTCAGCGGCCATAAAATCTGGAATGCCCGGGCACCTTGCTCATTAGCATCCGCCTTCTTCCCCTTGTCCTTAAACAACTACATGAAACAATGCACAATGTTACTACTCGTGAAACTCTTGTGAATTATTATTATTAATTATGAACTCACCGATTGTAAGCTGTTAATAACTTTCATTCGAACGATTTTTGTAGAAGGATCAAACACTCCCAATATCTCTACGTTAACATTTTTGACACCCCGACTTGTCTGTAACAATTTGAAATCGCAATTCGTTTGTTTAAGAGAATTTTAATTTTTTTTTAAATATCGTATGCGTAAAGTTTCGTATCCGCATACCTCTGCACTGCTTCCTAGAGTAATAACTCCAATTTCAACAAACTTAAGTTCTCCACCCAGCAGGGGACAGTGTTCATGAAGCCAGGTCGTGCATACCGCTCTGAGTAGCGTAAAGAAATTCTTCAAGAAGAAGCTCGTAACCTAAGTGATGATGGGATAAATTAAAAATTAGTTCACGGAAATATGTATTCAAAAGTTCATTCCCACGTTCATTCATTCAAGCCCACCTTCACCCACTGCAGAACATTGCTGGCTGGAGTTTGGCATGCCCAGTGATAAATCAGCTTCAGAACAGTGCCAGGAGGATACTTTGATCCTTCAAAAATAGAGCCAGTAAAAACAGAGATGTTCTTATTTTGACAACACTCGGAAATCCAAACGTAACCACCACTAAAGGGCTGTTTAGCTACTTCAGAGTACATTCCAAGTTTGTACGGGGGATAACCAAATCGGTGTGCTGGTAGGTCACAGGCATGTTCCAGCCGTATTAGCCCACGACGCATTAGCCACTCGCAGAATTTTGCAGGGGAGTGGATCAATACGGCTTTCACGGCAAGATCTAAAATTGAAATAATATGAAATAGTAATAATAGCAGAACAATCAAAACTGGGCACTTCTATTTCGTTTGTTTGTTTGAACCATTACCTAAATCCGCCCTAGCCTTGACTTGTACAGGCCGAGCCAGTTTAGGCCGGAGGCAAATTTTAACATGAACAACTAAGGATGGGAAAGTCTTATTTTGCAAATCGATTTCTTTCTCTTCAACAGTGCCAGGAATTGGCTTTTGATTTCCTGCTGTGACGCCAGGCATTTCCGCTGCTGCGACCCCTGAGGAACTAGGAATTATTGCAGCTGGCTTAATAGGTAGGAGTGGAGATCCATTCAGTCTTGGAGCAGAGTTGGTCAGTGGCGTTGGTGTAGGCGCCCGTACAGGTGGGCGTATCATGTTGGTTTGGGTTTGCTGCGGAAGTCGTGGCATGTTGAGTTGATTCTGATGTTGTTGTTGTTGTTGGAATTGGTGTCGAACAGGAGCTGGTACTGCTTGTCTGACAGGCACTACCTGTCGAACCGGCATAACTTGCCGGACCGGAGTTACTTGTCTCATTGGCCCTACTTGACGAATTGGTGGTGCAGTATGTCGAATAGGCTGAGATGTGGCCCGCTGCATGAGTTGTTGACGAACCACAGGCATGGGACTATTTTGTCTTACAGGTGATGCAACGCGCTGTACCTGCACCTGGTGAGGCGGAATCGCATGTTGTACATTCAGCAGTTGATTTCCAGGGCTGCCACTGAGAACCATTCCATTCTGGAGCCGAATTGTGTTCGACGGTGATGATACTCTGGGTTGTTGTGCGGTATTTAGTTGCGTGCGAATCACTAAGTTGAGAATACCTAATGTTATTTACCACATCTGGCTGGAATTTTGTGACATGATGGAATTACCAAATTACCTTGATTAGATGGGCATAAAAGTAGTCCTGTAGAAGGATCAAATATCAGTTGAGGCATCTGTTGAACGTTGAGAATGGTGTTAGCTGGTTGATTATTACCGACAGTGGTGGCTACTCTGGGACCACTGGAAGCAGTACTTACATTCGTATTTGCTGAAAATGGTACAAATAATTACTAATTAATTACTACTGATACATAAATACTTACAATTAGGCTTATTCTTAGGTGTATACTCACTTTGAATTCTTATTCCCGACATGGCCAATTGACTTGCGGTTCCTGGGGTCTGGAAGTTACTTATTATGATAGGACTCAAGTTGGGCATTCTTAGTATCGCAGGAGTTTGATTCATCTGAGGTTGAGACGTACTAAACTGCATCTGCCTGACGGCATTTTGCACAACAGACGTCGACGGCATATTGAAACGAGTTCGTTGGACTGGCGGCGGCGCCCGTTGCGGGTACGAAGGCGTCATTGTTATTGGTGCCATTTGAATTCCAGGTTTATTTACATTTATTGCGTTTCTAATAATTTGGCCACGGCTATCGGTATTCTTTGCGTTCTTAAGATCCGTTAGCGCCTTCTTTATCCTCAAAAATCCTGTCTTGGCCTTATGGTAATCCGCGAGTCGTGCCTGGAATGTTCACATGGTATATAAAAAATTTTCCACAGTGCATTGCTATATAGATTACGATGGCTTACCGCATTTGTTCTAGACGTGTTCACGTCTAACGGGCTTTCAATACTCATCTCCAAATCAGCCAACTTATCATCAAAGGTTATCTTGGTATGTGGAATTTTGGGTTTATTTGTGGGGAATTTTCCCCCGTATGTTTTAACAGCGTTGGGCTCCTTTCGTGAGCTTTCTTCATGCCTCATCCTTTTCCTACTGGGCTCCTCCGAGAAGGTGCTATCCAGAATGACAATGTCATCCTCGTCGGAACTGTCTGGCTCTGCGATTTCCGCAAAGTTGCGAATGAAAATTGTAGGTCGATCCTCATCCGACTCATCGCCCTTTCCAAGGTTTCCCCCTTTATCCCCACCACAGTTTGTTGTTGTTGTTGTGTTGTTGTTGATATTGTTGTCCGCAGTTGTATTACCAACCTTATTGTTATCATCTAAATCCATAATAATATTGCTCGGAGGAGGAGGTTCCACCTCGGGATTTTCAACTTGGCAACTAGTGGTGGTTTCTGAGCTTGTCTTATCCTTGTCTGAACTGTGGCAGTTCTCGCCCGCAGCATTGTCTTTGTTAATGTTATCACTTGTAGCATCCTCGCTACCACAATCTTTAGCCTCATCATTGTCACGACCACCTTTCCCACCACTACTAGTCCTCTCGCCAACCACCCCATTTTCACCATTGTCACTCTCTTTCCCCCCTCCAATCTCCTCCTCCTCCTCCCCCTCTTCCCCCTTCCCATTGTTACTCCTACTGTCAGCACCTTTTTCAATATCTAAGCTTCCATCCCCGACTTTAGCAGCGACACTTTCATCTTCATCCGAATCCATCGTCGACGCACCCTCATCGTCTTTGCCGTCCACGAGGCAACTCGTCAAACTATCCAAGGTCACACAATTGTCCCCATCCTCATCCTCACTCAGCGTGGCCATCATGAACACCCTCCCCTCCATCACGTTCGGAACGGCTATCTCCATCGTCTCCTCCCTCCATTTATCAATCGCCAACTCATCCATCGCCTCGTCGTCACTACTGATGCTGCTGGTCCCCTCCTCCATCCCAAGGTCGTTGCCCTTATCCGGCCCATTCGGAATGGAGGCGGCGGCGGCGGCGGCGGCTGTGCTCCCCGCATCATTTTCCATCATCTCTTTTTGTTTACCCTCCTCCACCATTTGACCAGCGTCACTGCTCTTGCTATTGCTATCCTCCCCTCCACTGTTTTCCTCCGTGGTGGCTGTCATGATAATTACAGGCTTTTATTCACGACACGGTTCTTCTGAACTTTGACCTACTATAACACTCTCCCTAATACCAAAAATACATATGTATAATTTACAAAAAAAAAACAAAATAACTAGATAATTTGTGTTCTTTGATTCATTGAACTCAACTACTATTCACTATTTACATTACAACACACTCGCATAACGCGTATCGTCTCTCTCTCTCTCTCTTTCTGATATTGTTTGCTGCGAGAATATCGAGGAAAAATCTATACAATAAAATAATACCACTTTTTATATATATACATATATATACAGAGGAGACGGAGACGTCGTCGTGTGCGCCTATAAACTGAGCAGCAGCAAACTGAGCAAGCAAAAACCACACCAAAATAATATAGGTAGGTAAAATGTAATGTGGTACATCATAGCAATAATAATAATAATATTCACAGTCACCAGCCAGCAGCAGCAAGCACAAGAAGGACGACGGACAACGGAGGACCATAACATTGTTAATACATTGCGCTCAATAGCGTGGATTGGATTGGATGCATGGATTGTGTGTATTGTAGATTGGATGTGGGTAGTAGCTACCTATATTTTGTTCATAATTTACTATATGCGCCACAACAACAGCACAGCCATGGTAAAACTGGCTAGACGGGTAATTTAGTTTCCCCGCCTCCCCCAAAACCCACTCTATGGCTGGAGGAGATAACATGCTTGGGCAGAGGGCGAAGGGAGACTACTACATAGTTCCCATATTGTGCAATATCCTTAATAAGACAGCAAAGTAACAAAGGCTCAAGAGGTTGGGGATTTTTGATTGTGTGTGTGGAGGTAAGTTTGACCGGAGGTAGAGCGATACTACCAGTTTAACTTTAAGCATGATGGGACTAGCAAGATTTTTGATTAAGACTATGAGTCAACGTGGGAAGGGGTTTTTGGGGCAGTCTGAGATACTTTTCTCAATACATTTACAATCAGGGAAGCCATAACAGAGTTCGCCAAATATTTATATTTTTTGAAGCTTATTAGCAGGCCTTCACTTTGTAGTTTGAAAAAAAAAATTGACAAATTCATAGTATACCCTTAAATGATTTATGATGTTATACGTTTACCGACTACGGTATTTATTATTGGAGGCAATATCATCCCGTTGCCGTAATTCGCAGGTTCAAACGATAAATGCTTTTCTCACGAAACGTCGACATCTCCACAGACTGATGTAGTGTAGACCAGTGGAAAAAGCGCATCGACTTCCACATGCGTGTCAATTTGCTGCACCTTCGTAATAAAATAAACACTCCGGTAGTCTATAGAAAAGGCATACCAGCGTATAGCAGGTTGACCTTTGGCAAAGGTCAAGTAATGTATGTTCTCACAATCAGATAAGCTCCTATGTACTCATAACTGAAGTCAGAATGCAAAATATGCTATTCGTTGCCGAGATATGCTATATAACTGAGGTGACCTTTGACCTTTGGCGAAGGTCAAGTAACGTATGTTCACCGTTGGGCTCCTTTGTACTCATACCTGAAGTCAG